>WNGS01082931.1:15317-32648 GCA_020271785.1 Procambarus virginalis
TAGCCCTCAACCCTTCCTGATACGAGAGATGACTAAGCTCTGGTATGATTTTTGTTGTCCGGTGTTGCATCTTCTCCAGAGGTTATGTCTTTCTGAAGATGAGGTCTCCATGCCTGTATGCAATAATCCAGGTGGGGGCGCACCAGAGACTTATACATTGAACGACTACTTTCTTTTACTTGAAGGTAAAGGCATGGTTGATTATTCCCAAGGTTTGGTTAACTTATTTTACTGCCGCTCCCACTTGTGTAACTTTTAGTGAATGATGGATTCTGACTCCAGGTCCTTTTCTTCATCTATCTGTTGTAAGGTAGTGCTGTCAATCTGGTATTTGTGACGTGGAATGTTGTTCCCCACATGCAAGGTCTTGCATTTATTGTCATTGAAAATTCTTTGCCAGTCATCTGACCATTTGTGGAGTTCCTGTAGATCTCTTTGTAAGTTTTCATAGATCTTTGTAAGGTCTCAATATCACCTTCACTTCCCACTTTACTATAGATCTTAGTGTCATCTGCAAATTTGATGTAGTTTGTAATATTCCTATCTGTGTCATTGATGTATATGACATATAGGGTTGGTCCTAAAATTGACCCCTGTGGCACCCCCACTTTGCACATTTCCCCAGTTAAATTCATTCCTATTCAGCACGAACCTTTGTCTTCTTTGTTTTATCCATTCCAGTATTCTCCCATTTATTCCATGTGCCTGTAATTTCCTTGCCAGTCTCTCATGTTGTACCTTGTCAAAGCTTTAGCAAAGTCTCTGTAAGTTACATCTACCGGAAGTCCTTTGTCTGAATAGGCGGTTACAGTTCCCAGAAATGTGAACAGGTTAGAAAATAAGAATCTATTTTTAACAATCCCATGTTGCGTTAATTTTAAGAGTTTGTTCTTTGTGAGATTTGGATGATTCCCTCCCTGAGGATTCTCTCCATGAGCTTGCAGATGTGTAATGTAAAGCTGATAGGACGGTAGTTTTCTGCCGAGCTCTTTCTGCCTTTTCGAAAATAGCGGTAACACTTGCATATTTCCAATCCAGGGGAACTATCCCTTGGTCCAGAGACTTTCTGAAAAGGAGTTTCAGTGGCACTCATAGTACATTTGCCAGTTACTTTACGACTTTGGACTGAAATCCATCCACACCTGGGGCTTTTGGGTAATTTAATTTGTCAATGTTCTTTCCGACTATGTTGCATGTAATGGGTACCTGGTTGATACCTGGTTGATGGGGTTCTGGGAGTTCTTCTACTCCCCAAGCCCGGCCCGAGGCCAGACTTGACTTGTGAGAGTTTGGTCCACCAGGCTGTTGCTTGGAGCGGCCCGCAGGCCCACATACCCACCACAGCCCGGTTGGTCCGGCACTCCTTGAAGGAAACAATCTAGTTTCCTCTTGAAGATGTCCACGGTTGTTCCTGTAATATTTCTGATGCTGCTGGTAGGACGTTGAACAACCGTGGACCTCTGATGTTCATACAGTGTTCTCTGATTGTGCCATGGCACCTCTGCTCTTCACTGGTTCTATTCTGCATTTTCTTCCATGTCGTTCACTCCAGTACGTTGTTATTTTACTGTGCAGATTTGGGACCTGTCCCTCCAGTATTTTCCATGTGTATATTATTTGGTATCTCTCTCGTCTCCTTTCTAGTGAGTACATTTGGAGAGCTTTGAGACGATCCCAATAATTTAGGTGCTTTATCTCGTCTATGCGTGCCGTATATGTTCTCTGTATTCCCTCAATTTCAGCAATCTCTCCTGCTCTGAAGGGGGAAGTGAGTACGAGCAGTACTCAAGACGGGACAACACAAGTGATTTGAAGAGTACAACCATTGTGATGGGATCTCTGGACTTGAAGGTTCTCGTAATCCATCCTATCATTTTTCTGGCTGACGCAATACTTGCTTGGTTATGCTCCCTAAACGTTAGGTCGTCGGACATCATTATTCCCAAATCCTTGACATGCTGTTTTCCTACTATGGGCAGATTCGATTGTGTTTTGTACCCTGTATTATGTTTAAGATCCTCATTTTTGCCGTATCTGAGTACCTGGAATTTATCACCGTTAAACATCATGTTATTTTCTGCTGCCCAATCGAAAACTTTGTTAATATCTGTTTGTAGTTTATCAATGTCTTCAGCAGAGGTAATTTTCATGCTGATTTTTGTATCATCTGCAAAGGATGACACGAAGCTGTGACTTGTTTTTTGTCTATATCTGATATGAGAATAAGGAACAGCAGTGGTGCAAGGACTGTACCTTGAGGTACAGAGCTTTTAACTGCGCTCGGACTCGATTTTACTTGATTGACTGTTACTCTTTGTGTTCTGTTCGACAGGAAATTGAGTATCCAGCGTCCTACTTTACCAGTTATACCCATTGACCTCATTTTGTGTGCAATCACTCCATGGTCACATTTGTCGAATGCCTTTGCAAAATCTGTGTATACGACATCTGCATTATGTTTTTCCTCTAATGCCTCAGTGATTTTGTCATAGTGGTCAAGTAGCTGTGAGAGGCATGATCTTCCTGCTCTAAATCCATGTTGGCCTGGATTGTGGAGGTCATTGGTTTCCATGAATCTAGTGACCTGACTCCTGATCACTCTCTCAAATACTTTTATTATGTGGGACGTTAGTGCAACTGGTCTATAATTCTTTGCCAATGCTTTGCTACCACCCTTGTGTAGAGGGGCAATGTCTGCTGCTTTAAGCGCATCTGGTATCTCCCCTGTGTCCAAGCTCTTCCTCCACACTATACTGAGTGCCTGTGCTACTGGCACTTTGCATTTCTTTATAAATATTGAATTCCATGAGTCTGGACCCGGGGCTGAGTGCATGGGCATATTGTCAATTTCTCTTTCAAAATCTGCCACGCTCGTGTTGATATCAGTTATATTTACAGGTGTTTGAGTATCATTCATAAAGAAATTGTCCGAATCTTCCACTTTCATGCTGAGTATCGGAGTGCTAAACATGTCCTCATACTGCTTTTTTAGGATTTCACTAATTTCTTTGTCATCCTCAGTGTATGAACCTTCACTAATACGAATAGGTCCAATACTGGCAGTGGTTTTGCTTTTGATTTAGCATATGTGAAGAAATATTTTGGGTTTTCTTTATTTCTTGAATTGCTTTCTGTTCTAGTTGCCTTCTTCAGTCTGATAGGAATGCTTCAGTCTCTGTTCGATTTCTTCAATCTCCCGTTTAAATTATTTCTTTTGTATGGAGAGTCGTGTCTGCTTAAGCATTTCCGTTAATTTCTTCCTCCTTTGTAATGTCGTCTGCGTTCTCTTTCTACATTGGACCTCTTTCTGGCTTTCCTCAAAGGAACATGTTTCAGACAGACTTCATATGCTTCAGAAGTCAGTTTTTCTATTCCTTGTGTAGGATTTTATTTCTTAGAACATTTTCCCATTGAATGTTTGTAAGTTCCCTGTTTATTTTCTCCCAGTCTATCCTCTTATTATTAAAATTGAATTTATTGAATAACCCTTCTCGCTTGTTGTTTCTCTTGGGCCTACTACCGTTATTAATATTAGTTAGCACTTCAATGAGCTTGTGGTCCGAGTACGTAGTGTCTGAGACAGTAATGTCTCTGATTAGCTCCTCATTGTTCATGAATATCAAGTCCAGCGTGTTTTCGTTCCTAGTTGGTTCTGTAATCTGCTGACTGAGCGAGAATTTGTCACAGAATCTCAGTAGTTCTCTGACCTGTGGTTGGTTATTTCCAGGTTGACTTCCTGCTATAATGTTATTGTTTACTATTCTCTATTTTAAACTGGGTAGATTGAAGTCTCCAAGGAAGATGATATCTGATACTGAGTTTGCTAGGTTATCAAGGATATTCTCTATTTTGTGGATTTGTGCAGTGAATTCCTCAACTGTTGCATCTGGCGGTTTGTATATTAAAATAATAATTAGATTTATATTTTCTGCCTTGATCCCAAGTACCTCTACCACCTCATTGGACGAGTTCAGGAGCTCTGTATATGCCAGTCCCTCTCTAATATACAGACCTACTCCTCCACTTGATCTACACCTCCTCCCTCCACACCTGTCATACACCTCCCTCTACACCTGTCATACACCTGCCTCTACACCTGTCATACACCTCCCTCTACACCTGTCATACACCTCCGTCTACACCTGTCATACACGTCCCTCTACACCTGTCATACACCTCCCTCTACACCTGTCCTACACCTCCCTCCACACCTGTCCTACACCTCCCTCTACACCTGTCATACACGTCCCTCTACACCTGTCCTACACCTCCTCCCTCCACACCTGTGCTTCACCTTCTCCCACCACACCTGCCCTACACCTCCCTCCATAGCTGTCCTACACCTCCTTCCGCCTCCCATAACACCTGTCCAACACCTCCTCCCTCCACACCTGTCCTACACCTCCTCCCTCCACACACCTGTCCTACTCCTCCTCCCTCCACAGCTCCATCCTCCACACCTGTTCTACAACTCCTCCCTCGACACACGTATACTACTCTTCCTCCCTCCACAGCTCCATCCTCCACACCTGTCCTACACCTCCTCCCGCCTCCCTACATACCTGCACTCACCTGTACTATGCCTACTTAACACTGCTCCACATATGCTGACACATTTGTATTCACTTGTTACATCCCTTCACTCATCTGTCCTATATCTTTCATACACCTGTATACACCTGTTACAAACATGTATACCTCAATTAAATACCTGTATACATATGTCACACACCTGCATACACTTATACCATACCTGCACAGACCGGTTCAAGACTTTAACTCACAATTGTATATAATGTATGTGATGTAACTAACTTGAACTTGTGAAAGCATCTTTCACAAGCTCTCACAAGATCTTTCACAGTCTTCTCGAGACATGTACAAAGGAAGCTCCTTTCATCAGTCCACAAGGGGACATGAATTTACAAATAGACGGAGTAGCAATGGGCTCTCCCTTAGGAGTGTTATTCGCTAATTTTTACATGGGAACCATCGAAGCCAGAGTCTTCAGCAGTAGGCAAAAACCAACTGTATATTGCCGTTATGTAGATGACACATTCGTCGTAGTAAAAGACTTAGACGAACTAAATGATCTAAAAGCCATCTAGAGAGAGAGTCAGCACTCCGATTTTTACATGAAAATAGTGACAATAACAGTCTGCCATTCTTGGATGTACTAATAACAAAAACAGGAACCTCTTTAAGCACCAACGTATATACCAAGCCCACCAACATAGGATTATGCCTGAACGGTAGAAGTGAGTGCCCCCAAAGATACAGTGCCAGTGTTCTCAATGCTTATATTCGTCGAGCGCTTACCCACTGCTCTGAATGGAGCAACGTGAGTAGAGAGTTTGAAAGAGTAACTCAGGTATTGGTGAACAACGGATATAGCAACGCGGAAATAAACGCTGCTATAAGAAGACACTTGGACCGTTGGTATAATCCTGAACCTAGAACAGAAACCACAATACCTCCAATAAAATTATATTACAAATCAACCATGCACAGTGAATATATAAAAGAGGAAAGAATAATGAAAGAAATAATCCGTAAAGGAGTAAAAAGCATTACTCCTAACCAAAACATAGACCTGATCATATTCTATAAAACCAAGAAGACTGCCGACCTCCTTATCAAAAACAGCCCGAAGCCGACAGAGAACCCTCTACAGCAGTCAAGCGTTGTATACATGTACACTTGCCCCCACGAAGGATGTAACCTTCAATCTAAGTACATAGGTATGACGTCGACCAAGCTGACGAGGCGTTTGACATGCCACCTTCAATCCGGTGCCCCTAGGAATCACATGAGACAAGCCCATGACATCACCCTAACAAGTGAAATGTTGAATAAAAACACTTGCACAATAGACAAAACCCAAGATGTAAGATTACAAATTCTTGAAGCAATCCATATAAAAGTAGAACAACCTACCATGAACACCCAAATCACGGAACTATTCACTCTACCCACCATGAGAGTAAGAACAAGACCAGAACATAACGATGCCAACATAGAAGACACTGCTCAACAAACAACGCCCACTACACCTGATTAATCTTACTCTTTACCCTTATGTTTACCTAATTAATACCCATTATTTACACCTGACCCCATTGTTCGGTCCATTTGTATTCACCTGACCCACTATTAATATAAATATAATGTCCAGTACTGCCTCTGCTTCTGTTCCACAGATGTGACACTCTTTAACTATTGGCTGATGTTACAGCTGTTGTTGTTGTTTCAGATTTAGCTGCTCAGGACGAAGTATCCAAGCAGCACGGGCTGTGGTGAGTCTTACGGGCTCACCATAGCCCGTGCTACTTGGACACTTCGTCCCGAGTAGCTAAATGAGAAACAACAACTATAACATCACTTGAGAATGAACCATGTAGGTTCGAAACGTTGTGCAGTTTTATTATAAGTATAATACATTCTATAATTATTCACTTCTTTTTCTTCACCTCGAAAAACGAACATGACTTTTGGAGAACTCCTCTTCACCCTAAACCCTAATGCAAGAGCATTAGTTAGAGGGATAGAAGCCCAACCCAGAAAATAGTTAATACAGAATATGCTGCCATATTCAATGTGAAATATATATTTGTGTATACAGGATATGTGTAAGCTGGTCAGAATTGCATTTCATCTTTGTAAATGAACATTAGTGACGCTGTAAAAAGACATATCGAACACTGCCTATGTAGGACAGACGTAAATCTGTGTATATATGTGGGTTAGATTAGCATTTTAAAAGCACTGCAATAACCTTCTGTGGTTGATTGGTCAATAAATTACTGAACTATATGTTTAACAGATCTTTAACCCTGTCCATGGAGGACAGAAGAAAATGTATATATGCTGGTTAGCATTGTAAATGTGTGGCCACGTCTGTGGTAGAAAATATCCCCCTCCTGCAAATACCCGTCCCCAAACATGCATACACTAACATATAACTGCTCCACACCTGTGAATACCTGCCTTAAACCTGCATACAACTGTTTCACACCTGTTCAACACCTGTAAACCTCTGCATACACCTCTCCCACGCTTGCATGAACCTGTTCCATACCTGTCACACATTGTATACATCTATTACATACCTGCACACGTGTGTTCTGTAGCATATGTATTGAGCAGTACTTAAGACGGGACAACACAAGTGACTTGAAGAGTACAACCATTGTGATGGGATCCCTGGATTTGAAAGTTCTCGTAATCCGTCCGATCATTTTTTTCTGGCTGATGCAATATTTTCTTGGTTATGCTCCCTAAACGTTAGGTCGTCAGACATCATTATTCCCAGCAACATGTAAAGGGATTTGGAAATAATGATGTCTGACGATCTAACGTTTAGGGACCATAACCAAGCAAATATTGCGTCAGCCAGAAAAATGATCGGATGGATTACGAGAACTTTCAAATCCAGGGATCCCATCACAATGGTTGTACTCTTCAAGTCACTTGTGTTGTCCCGTCTTGAGTACTGCTCAGTACTCGCCTCCCCCTTCAAAGCAGGAGAGATTGCTGAAATAGAGGGAATACAGAGAACATATACGGCACGCATAGACGAGATAAAGCACCTAAATTATTGGGATCGTCTCAAAGCTCTCCAAATGTACTCGCTAGAAAGGAGACGAGAGAGAGATACCAAATAATATACACATGGAAAATACTGGAAGGACAGGTCCCAAATCTACACAGTAAAATAACAACATACTGGAGTGAACGATATGGAAGATAATGCAGAATAGAACCAGTGAAGAGCAGGGGTGCCATAGGCACAATCAGAGAACACTGTATAAACATCAGAGGTCCGCGGTTGTTCAACATTCTCCCAGCGAGTATAAAAAAATATTGCCGGAACAACCGTGGACATCTTAAAGAGAAAACTGGATAGTTATCTTCAAGAAGTGCCGGACCAACCAGGCTGTGGTGGATATGTGGCTGCGGGCCGCTCCAAGCAACAGCCTGATGGACCAAACTCTCACAAGTCAAGCCTGGCCTCGGGCCGGGTTTGGGGAGTAGAAGAACTTCCAGAACCCCAATCAAGCAAATAGCGGAGGAGGAATAAAAGAGAAAATTATTTTGTTAAAATGTAGATGCAAGGAGAGATAATAAAGGATGGAGCTAGAGAGGAATGAGGAACGGGGGATCAAAGAAGAACATGTGGAACCCCGTCAGTCTAGTTACTTCCACCCTGCACGCTCCTCGTCATTAAGAGCAAACACGTCCAACCTCACCCTTGAGTCCATATGCTCAGGCTTAACCCTTCTGGTAACCATTACTTCAGTATTAGTTAGTCAACAGTTATGGTGCTAGATTGGTGATAACTTTGAGGGGGGGGGGGAATGTCCTGGACCTAGGTAGGGATAAGACATGTCCTAATAGTTCTAATGGCTCTTCTCCCATTAGAACTGGGACACTTGGATTATTCAAAAGGGGAAACAGATGCAACTGAACGAAGGGAATGAGAGAAGAAGCAGAAGCCAATAAAAATTAGGGAGGAGGAGGAAAGAGATAGTGAAAGTTGCGATAGAATTAGTCTTGGAAAGAAAAAGGTTTTAGAATATTATTAGTGAGGGTAGACATAGAATTAGAAGGAGTATGACAAGAAAAGCTTAGTAGGGGAGAGAGAGAGAGAGAGAGAGAGAGAGTTTTCAGGGGAAAGCGCCAAGCTATTACGACTATATAGCACGAGGAAGGGGTCAGGATAAGGATTTGGGATGGGACGGGGGGAAAGGAATGGTGCCCAACCACTTGGACGGTCGGGGATTGAACGCCGACCTGCATGAAGCGAGACCGTCGCTCTACCGTCCTCACCAAGTGGTTGGGTAGAGAGAGAGAGAGAGCTGCCACCATCCATTTACAATGTATTTTTAAGACAAGGAATAGAACTTGTCTAGTGACCACGGTTATCGCACTGATGATAACATGTAAGAACATTCAGACATTAACCATAGAAAACACGACATCTAAGATGTCAGGATTTAAGATGCACAGGTCAGCTCTTCCTCTATATTTACTACTGTATTATAGCTGAAGTGTCTCACATAAAACTCAGTTGTCTATTAATGTTGAATCACCTCTACTTTTCAATGGGTCTAATCTGCACACTCTGGTCTTGCAAGGAGATATTTCCATATGCAGATTTGGAACCAGTCCGACTAATATTTTCCCAGTGTAAATTATTATGTATTTCTTGCCCCTCCGCTCCAGAGAGTACAGGTGAGAGGTCTTCAAGAGATGCGAACATTTGCTGGCCTTTTGTGACTAAAAACCTGGAATCCCGAGTTCATGTTGGGCGGAGTAGAAATGATCGGGCAAGTTTCCTTTCACATACAGCCCGTCCTCCAGTCCGTCCTCCAAACAAAGACCCAAAGGTGATTCCATACACCCACCAATCCCCCAGGTGTTCATGAAGGCAAAACAGTTTACACACGACTCACAACTGATGACGTTCGAACACTTCCGGAACAAGTGCTTCACTGACGACTGGTGTTCGAACCACAACGCTGTAAATGCTTCACCCACGTACTACAAATACAAATAATCGCCAACAGAACCTAACTTATGCCTATATATGTACAATATACCAATATATTATAATATTAATTTATATTTGAGAGAATTCCCGTTTTGAATGAACAACATGGACAATTTTATGAATGCGTCTGTGGGTCGACCGCTGGATGTAATGAACTTGAGTTGACGACTGGTTCTTCACCTAATGTTTCTGTTCACCTTACAGTAAATAGGAAACTGGGAGTTAGGCAACTGTTGTGGGGTTGCTTCCTGGAAAGGGTCAGTTGTTCGCCCTTGTTGGGACCGCATATATATATATATATATATATATATATATATATATATATATATATATATGTCGTACCTAGTAGCCAGAACGCACCTTTCAGCCTACTATGCAAGGCCCGATTTGCCTAATAAGCCAAGTTTTCATGAATTAATAAATTTTCAAAAAAAATTTTCTTATGAAATGATAAAGCTACTCATTTCATTATGTATGAGGTCAATTTTTTTTATTTGAGTTAAAATTAACGCAGATATATGACCGAACCTAACCAACCCTACCTAAACTAACCTATCTTTTTAGGTTAGGTTAGGTAGCCGAAAAAGTTAGGTTAGGTAGTCGAAAAATAATTAATTCATGAAAACTTGGCTTATTAGGCAAATCTGGCCTTGCATAGTAGGCTGAGAAGTGCGTTCTGGCTACTAGGTACGACATATATATATATATATATATATATATATATATATATATATATATATATATATATTAGTATATTTTGGTAGCAGTCTTTCCTGTAGACATATATTATTAAATATGACCGAAAAAGTAAGATTAATAATTCTAACACGAATTTTCTCAATATTTCTTATGTTTCTTTTCACTGTCAAAGGTAATTCAAAAATCACTTCTCCAAATTCATTTTTATTTCTAGTCTGACGCTACACTTGAACGCGTTTAGTGATAACTTATTACATTTTCAAAGACTTTAGTTTACACACACACAACTATAACCTGCAAACACTTAAACAGAGTTCTAATATGCTATGATTTAAACAGCTTTCATCCTATATACCCGCATTTGGGTGAGGTGATATGTATAAACAGTTTTGGATGAGGTGAACAAAATTTTCAACACAAGACAACACGAAAACAATGGATATTAATTGGGTAAATTAAAGGAAGAATGGAAGTAACTGCAAAAGGCCTATTGGCCCATATTCTTGATGCTTCTATATTGGTGCGGAGTCTTGAAGTGGGTACAATATAGTTGTGCGTTAATTGGCTGTTGATTCCTGGTGTTGACTTCTTGATGTGTAGTGCCTCGCAGATATCAAGCCGGCTGCTATCGCTGTATCTATCAATGATTTCTGTGTTGTTTTTAAGATTCTCTGGTGATGGTCTGGTTGTGGGAAGAGATTATATGTTCCTTATGGAGCCCTGTTGCTTTGCATCGTTAATCGCCTGGAAAGAGATGTTGTTGTCTTGCCTAATACTGAGTTCTTTGAGGCTACAGTCCCCAAGTGGGCATTGAAGGCATAGACGACGTTGGTCTCTTTTTAAAGCGTTCTGCTTTGTGTCTGGAGAGTTTCTCATGAGTAGGTGGCCGTTTTTTTGGTTTTATAGTAAATCGTCAATTGTATCTTCTGATTTTTATCTGTAGGGATAACGTTCCTATCAACAATATCTTTCAGGACCTTTCCTCCGTTTTATGAGCTGTGGAAAAGAAGTTCCTGTAAAATAGTCTAATAGGGGTATAGGTGTTGGTTAGTTGTCTCTTCAGAGGTTGCATGGCGTTTCACCTTCCTTCTTATGATGTCTTCAACGAAACCATTGGAGAAGCCGTTGTTGACTAGACCTGCCTTACCCTACAGAGTTCTTCATCGACTTGCTGCATCCTGAGCTGTGGCTGAGAGCACGGTCGACATAAGCGTTAACAACACTCCTCTTGTACCTGTCTGGGCAGTCACTGTTGGCATTTAGGCACATTCCTATGTTTGTTTCCTTAGTGTAGACTGCAGTGTGGAAACCTCCGCTCCTTTCCATGACTGTTACATCTAGAAAGGGCAGCTTCCCATCTTTCTCCATCTCGTAAGTGAAACGCAACACAGAATTCCGCTCAAATGCCTCCTTCAGCTCCTGCAGATGTCTGACATCAGGTACCTGTGTAAAAATGTCGTCAACATACCTGCAGTATATGACCGGTTTCAAGTTCATATCGACCAAGACCTTTTGTTTGATGGTGCCCATGTAGAAGTTCGCAAACAGGACACCTAGGGGAGAACCCATGGCGACCCCATCTACTTGCTTATACATGTGCCCATCCGGGCTCAAGAAGTTTGCCTCTTTAGTACAAGCATGGAGAAGTTTCCTTAGAATGTTTTCTGGTATGTCAAGAGGAGTACAGGCCGGATCACGATACACTCTGTCCGCTATCATCCCGATTGTTTCATCCACAGGTACGTTGGTAAATAGTGATTCTACGTCCAACGAGGCTCTTATCCCTGTGGCCCGTGTTCCCCGCAGTAAGTCAACAAATTCCTTTGGAGACTTCAGGCTGAAGGCACAAGGGACATAAGGAGTCAGCAAGCTGTTGAGTCGCTTCGCCAATCTGTATGTGGGTGTGGGTATCTGGCTGATGATTGGCCGAAGTGGGTTTCCAGGCTTGTGTGTCTTGACACTTCCATACGTATCCAGGTTTGTATTCCCAATAATCTTTGGCAGGTGGAGTCCGGATTTCTTGGTGTATATATATATATTATATATATATATATATATATATATATATATATATATATATATATATATATATATATATATATATATATATATATATATAGAAGAGAGAGAGAGAGAGAGTGACTGACTGTTCCCGACAAAACTAATTATTAACATATAAGTTACGAGGGTCGGGGACAAGTTTCAATTAGTATCCGGTGGGGGGGGGTAGAGGCGGGGACCTGAAACTAGCTCCTCGTCCTATTAGCACATGTAGATTGTATATTAGACAGGTGTAGGGGTAAACAAATTCACGGGGGCGTGACGAGGATTCGAACCTACGTCCGAGAGCCTCCCAGATGCTGCCTTAATTGACTGAGCTACGACATGGTCAAAAGAGTTGAAACCAGAAGATCTACTGAGCTTACATGGATCCTGTAGCCTCTCCAAGACACAAACCAGATCGTCCACACCTGGCCTCACCTACGAGGCCTACGATGAGGTAGAACGGCCTATTGACATAGCTCGAGTGCAGGGGGGAGTTGTGTAAAACCCTGGTTTGTGTCTCGGAGAGGCTGCAGGATCCAAGTAAGTTCAGTGGAATTTCTGGTTTAAATTCGTTTGACCATGTCGTAGCTCAGTCGATTAAGGCAGCGTCTGGGATGTTCTCGGACACAGGTTCGAATCCTCGTCACGGCCCTTGTGGATTTGTTCATTTGATGGATCACGCTATTGTGATTTGTGTGTGCAAGGTGGAGGAGCTCTGGGCCAGGAGAAGTCAACCATGGCAGCAGCGCCCTCACAACACCCTCGACCTCTTTCCTTAATCATGGCGGCTGTGTTTACATTTATTAGACGATTTACGAGCCGGGAAACTTCACAACCCGAGGTTACTAGGGCATAAACAACCTCGCAGCGCTTAGACGCTCATAAATTCTTAAATATATGTAAACAAAGCCGCTATATTTAAGGACAGCTGTACAGGCTGCGTAACTGGTTGACGAGTCTTGGCCTCCTGGAGCTCCCAGAAGGCCTGGTTGACGACCGGGCCGTGGGGACACTAAGCCCCGAAAACACTTCAAGGTATGGGGGCTTGTCTCTCTCCCGCAGGTCCCTAACCTGATTGGTCACCATCACTCAGGGGAAATTGTGGTGCTTAAGTAGCTGTAGTCCCTCTGGTAATGGGGGGAAATAGGGAGTCTCTCAGACATGTGTTGGGGTGAGCTTCACCTATTACTATGACCATTGTCCCTGTAGGTAAAGGTTTGGGGGGGGGGGTTTACTTATTCCCAAGGTCATTGTCTCCTGCTGGATCTAACTGGCTAGTACTGTTGTTAGTACTCTTTGGATTAGTTTGATTTTGTGTTGGAATTTTAGGCCTATCACCATCTGGAGGGTGATAGTGACCCAATGTGTGGACGACCTGCTGGTGAAGGTGAATGAAGGTGAACCACAACATACTTCCATGACTTAGCATAATAGACTGAATTACAAAATCCTCATTTTTCTGAAGATCTGTCAACAAAGACAACCGTCTTGCAGTCCCCTAATATTTCACTATGTTTGCAATCTCCAAGAATATCCCAGCTTGACCCTATCATAGTAGCTTATCCCACGCGTATCCCGGCACGAAAACACACACGGGTGCACATCTCCGTATATCCTGGCATATCCCAGAACAGTGGAATGTCGCCCCATGTCCCAGAATGCGGTCCCAGATCCCAGCTACTTGATAAGACATACCTACAGGTAATTATATTCCACTGCGCCGCGTGGTACAATGAGAGAGAGAGATACATTATTCATATCTGTACCTCCTCAATGACTGACGACTGCATCAAGCCGCTCTGCAGGGCTCAACGTTGCAGTTTTTGCCGGGGCATATTTTCACCGTGGTAGCTGCCTTGGACTCTGGGGCATTTGCGTCCGGTGCTGACGACCCGGCGTGGTACCCCCCTTTCTGGGGGGGTTCCTCTGATGTTTTATAGCTGCTGGAGAAGCCCACTAGAGGGCTCTTCTTTTTCTATTGAATAGCTCCTGTAGAGCCCCTCTGAGGTTTACTTGTGTGTGGACTTTTCAGTGAGGTCAAGTCCCTGTGGCAACGATGACACAAACTCTCTCATTCGTGCGTAGATTTTCTTTCTGTATACCAGCCTTCAAGTCTCTCGCCTTCTCCCTTACTTCATTCTTATGCTATACGTTGAAAGATTATTAGAGAGTGGTTACTGATCGCCCGTGGAAGGCTTACAGGTGCTCTCTGGCTGGCTCAACTTTTCCCTTCTTGTCGGTCAATCAACATGTTAATTTAGTTTCAGAAAATCTGAAAATTGTTTACTTTCAAGTTGACCCTTGAAATCAGGCTTTAGTGTATATCAAGCTTTGCTGTCGTCCGGCTTGTCGTGAGTGGAAAGCCTTCCATATTTAGAAGTTAACTTTCAGGCTTGAGGACTGCCTGCGGTAGGTGTGTGGCCTCCAGTTGGGAGGAAAATTGAAATTGAAATAAGTTTATTGAGGTAAAATACACACAAAGGGATGAGGTAGCTCAAGGTATTCTCACCCCGTTCAGTACAACGTGTTCATACATATATAGATACACATCACAAACAATAAACATATTGCCGAACAATCTAAGAGATAAACATATACAATTTCTCAGGATAGAGGGAAACACAGGGCCAGGTTGTGTATCAGAATGTGTTGGAACCTCTATATCTCTCCTGCTTGGTAAATACTAAACCGCTTGAAGAGCGCCGCGGCGGAGGAAGTCAGACCATCTCATAGACTCTTAGTTTGGTCTCAGCCTTCTAATGAGGAATCCTTGTCCCATTACCTCTTATCTGACTGGTATGAAAGCTACCCCTGTTTCTCAATGGAAATGTCTTGGAACTAATTACTCTCTCTCGGTCGATCTTGGGGCCCTGTGGGGAGAAATCCCAGACGGAACCCCACTCACGGGAAATGCCGTCCTTCGCTGCTTCTCATCCGTCTTGGTGTAGGGACTCATTATTATGGTCAATACCGACCAACCTTTTCACCTTCCAGATGACTTTAACTTGAATTTCGACGAAAATTTTGCTCGTGTTGAATAATTTGAACCCGGATCGCCGGCATTGTTAACCATTTACCGTTTGGTAATGTTTCATTCCTGTACAGAAAGAACTTGGTGAGTACACAGTACTCACTGTGAGTATACAGTACTCACTGTGAGTATACAGTACTCACTGTGAGTATACAGTACTCACGTGTCGGGAAACTGTCATATTTGGGGAGTTGACCTCATCGTATACGGTGACTCACTGTAGTCTGAGAAATAATTAGCCCCAATAAGTTGTTTTACAAGGCCGGTGCTGTGGGAGTGTTGTGGGGCGGGTGCTGTAGGAGTGCTGAACCTGGTTGATGGGGTTCTGGGCGTTCTTCTACTCCCCAAGCCCGACCCGAGGCCAGGCTTGACTTGTGAGAGTTTGGTCCACCAGGCTGATGCTTGGAGCGGCCCGCTGGCCCACATACCCACTACAGCCCGGTTGGTCAGGCACTCCTTGAAGAAAACAATCTAGTTTTCTCTTGAAGATGTTCACGGTTGTTCTCGCAATATTTCTTATGTTCGCTGGGAGGATGCTGAACAACCGTGGACCTCTGATGTTCATACAGTGTTCTCTGATTGTGCCTATGGCACCTCTGCTCTTCACTGGTTCTTTTCTGTATTTTCTTCCATATCGTTCACTCCAGTACGTTGTTATTTTACTGTGTAGATTTGGGACTTGGCCCTCCAGTATTTTCCACGTGTATATTATTTGGTATATCTCTCGTCTCCTTTCTAGAGAGTACATTTGGAGGGCTTTGAGACGATCCCAATAATTTAGGTGTTTAATCGTATCTATGTATGCCGTATATGTTCTCTGTATTCCCTCTATTTCAGCAATCTCTCCTGCTCTGAAGGGGGAAGTGAGTACTGAGCAGTACTCAAGACGGGACAACACAAGTGACTTGAAGAGTACAACCATTGTGATGGGATCTCTGGACTTGAAAGTTCTCGTAATCCATCCGATCATTTATCTGGCTGACGCAATATTTGCTTGGTTATGCTCCCTAAACGTTACGGGTGTACTGCCCCCCCTCTCCCAGGTGTTGGGGTGTACTGTACTCCCCTCCCTCTACCCCAACAGAGTGTTGGGGGTGTGCTACACCCCCTCCCTCTACCCCAGGTGTGCTACACACCAAGGCTCGCCTCCACCTTGCCTCACCGCTCCTCCAAGAGCACCGTAGGTAACACCGCCAAGGACACCCGATCAACTGGGCTGTGATTCACTAGACAGAATGACCCAGGTATCCAGGTGTTCCAGGTATCCAGTGTTCTAGGTATCCAGGTGTTCCAGGTATCCAGGTGTTCCAGGTATTCAGGTGTTCCAGGTATCCAGGTAAGGGCACTTGATCAACTGGGCTGTGGATTCACGAGACAGAATGCATGCCGCCGCGTCCAAGAAGTTTTAAACAGCCTTTTAAACCAAGAGACCTGGTTAGAGACCGGGCCGCGGTGACAGTGATCCGGGGAAGGTAAGCAGTAAGAAGTGCACCTCCCCCCCCCCCGGGTGTATGGTCTGCCTTACCTTCCCTCCCACCTACCTTGGAGTCAGTGCCTCCCCCCCCCCCACATTTACCTCACTTTACTGAGAACGAGATTGCCTACCTCCCCCTGTTCCCCCTCCCTACCCCTCCCCATCCCCTTCACTCCCTCTCCCTCCCCCTCACTTCCCTCCCCCCACCGGGGGGGGGTTGAGACACTCATGAGGAACGTTTTCTAACAGGGGGGAGGAGGGAGGGGGGGGCAGGTAAGAGACCCGAGCACTGCCGGTACCTCTTCTAGCACCATATAATTAAAAGCACTTGCAGAAGACCTATTGGCTATTATTGGACCTATTTAAGACCCATCACCGCCATAATGATCAGAATTCTGATCAGAATTACATTTCACCTTTGTAAATGCACATTTATGACACTATGTAAAAGACACATCGAACACTTTATGTAAGGCATACGTAATCTGTGTATCTATGTGTTTCGTATGTAGGTTAGCTTAGCATTTT
>WNGS01082939.1:0-10874 GCA_020271785.1 Procambarus virginalis
ATTCAGCCAAATTTTGATTATTCCTTATGGGGAAAATTGTTCAGTACTCAAACAGATCATCACTCGACACTCCTTCAGAAATCATTAACCCTTGGATGGCACAAATTTTATACAGTGGTACCTCAGCTTACGAATTTAATCCGTTCCCAGAACTGAAGCAAATTTCCCCATTGGAAATAATGTAAATTGAATTAATCTGTTCCAGACTCCCAAAAAATTAACTTCAAAGTAAATTTTATACGTAATTCGCCCAAATCTTCAGTACTAAAGTATGTACAAGTTATTACTTACCTTTACTGATGACTCTTGTTGGCATATGGAGGACGGGAGGAGGGGGAGGAGAGAGGTGTTAGTGTTCGGAAGGGGAGTCCCCTTCCAAATCTTTAAATTCGTCAATAAATCTCTCGGCCGCTGGTTTGTTTGGTTGAGCTGGCAGCCTTCCCATGCCTCAACACTATGAATACCACTTATTTTCCTAAATTTCTCAAACCATTCCCTGCTTGAATTAAACTCTTTCGTATCTGCATCACTCATTCAGGGGTTTTCTTTAAAAGTTCTTCGTGCAATTGCCTTGCTTTCTCACAGATGATGGCCTCTGAAACACTATCATCTGCTAACTCGTTGTGTATCCAAATTAATAACTTTTCAATGTCCTCAAGTGTTTGTGTTCTTTGTTGATACGCCTTTTGCCACTTTAGCACTCATAATGTCCTTTTTCTTGACAAGTACAGTGCATATCGTTGACATAGATTTGGTGTACTGCCTAGCTAGTTCAACAAACGTGTACCATTTTCATGTTTACGAATTATCTTGTTTTTTCCTCTATGGTCATTGTCACGTGTGTTTCTTGGCTTCAACCTTACCACTGGCTTTCTTGGGACCCATGGCGAGATATATAACAACAATTTATATGTTCAAATACCCAAAAATCCGAAAAAACTAATTTTTTACAAAGAATTCAGGCGCGATTGTCACTAGGAGGGAGGCACTGGCAAACTGAGGCGCGATCACTGTACCATCATGCACTAGGTCAGCCATACGTGTATCAACAAACTTTGTTTCCTGAGGCAGAGCTCATAACCCAGTTTGGATTTTCCGAAGAAATCGGGCTCATAACCCGAAGAGTTCCTAAATAGGGGCATTCGTAAGCCAAGGTGTCACTGAATATACAATTTTGGTCTAACTGCCTGCACGGCACATATCACATATATACATACATACTAGCAGTACCCGGCCACACGTTGCTGTGGCCACAGCATCTTTCCCTGTCCCCCAGTCCTTCCTAATATTCCCCGCTCACCCGTCTCCTTGGCCTCCCAACCATTCCCCACTCCACTGTCCCCTCGTCCTCCCCACCATGATATTTGTAAATTACCCGTACTCTATCTTTGCCATCAGAATACTTTCCTTGGTTTTTTTTATTTTGTCAAACAGTTCAAAGGCCAACAACAAACTTGTCTGACAGCATGTTCATTCCCCGGCTATGTTAACTTTTCTATACAAATTATTATTTTCATCTGTGTTAAGATACCTCTTCTTTTCCTACCTGGTTTAGACTGAATACTCTTGCTGGCAACCGTCTAACATTCAATGGCAGAGGTACTGGGCTACCATCAGAAAAGAAAAGTTAAATACACAATCTGTAAATATATTTTTTTACTGTTTATACAATGGGGCCTTGACTTACGATGCTAATCCGTTCCCAGAGACGGATCGTAAGTCGAAGCGATTTTTCCCATAAGAAATAAAGGGAATTGAATTAATCCATTCCCCACCCTTCAAAATATTAACATACAAATACATTTTATACTGAATACAATGTTTTTTTCTAACTACAATACAGTACCAAAGTTTATCTTACCTTTATGGAGGGCTCTTGATGCCGTATGGAAGATGGTGATGAGGGGGGAGGAGGAGAGTTGTTACTGTTTGGAAGGGGAGTCCCCTTCCATTATCACATCAGGCAGTGATGTTTTCTCTGGGGTACTCTCTCTCCTACATTTTGCCTGAATACCACTAGGACCTGGTTGTGGTTCAGTGCTTGTTTGTCTCACTACAAATTTGTCAAGAGACATTTGTTTTTCCCTTCGTTTTAACATTTGTCTGTAATGATGCATCACAGTGTCATTGAATAGGTTAAGGCTACAACCTACTGCAGCTTGATTTGGTGTGAGTCGTTTCAGCAAAGGTTTGCAATTCTTCCCATGTTGCACACATTTTCTTAATTCTTGAGGAAGAGACATTCTGTGCTCTTGTTTCTGCTCTATGGTCATCCTTACATGGGTTTTCATATGTTGAGCCTTACCACTGACTTTCCTGGGACTCATGGCATGATATATAATAATTACTTTAATGTCAAAATGGAAAAAAATCACCACAAAAGCGGAATTTCTTATAGGTGCGATCGTCACTAAGCGGGCAGCTGTAGTAAATTGAGGCAGGTCGGCCGCGTGACTGGGAACCACGCACTCGGTCGACCCGAACGTGTACCAACAAATATCGGAAGTCGACGACACCATCGGATGTCGAGTCGCATTTTCGATGAAATTTACATCGTAACTCGAAATTATCGTAAGTAGGGGCAATCGTATGTCGAGGTGCCACTGTACTAATAATCTTAAAAATGCTTATTTGAGAAACACCGAGTAATTGACCTTTTTTTGAGAGTTGGCACGTCATTACTTAATATAAGGGCTCAGCAGTGTCATTTAGTGTTGTTTTACACATCCAAACTCTGCACACTGCTGTCAGTATTGACTTTTTTTTCACACCTCACTTTTTCTATTTAAAGTTGTGTATGTATGTATCCTACATTTAAGGCAATTATCATTTTATGCCAGCTTCAGGTTTGCTTTACATTTATGGAATTTAAAATAAATAAAAGCTGAAGGTAGCATAAAGTATTCACTTCTTGTGATAGCACAAGGCATCTATATTTACTTTAGGCAAGTCATTGTAGAGAATTAAAAATTACCTACATGAATGTGCTATATTTATTTGAGTAGAACTCTTATTTATATTTTTCTCTGTACTTTTGTGAAGAGTGGGGAGTGAGGTTATAATGTGACAGTCACTTCACACAAAATTATCTCATTAAAACCTTTTTCCATCTTGTCATGCCACTTTAGTGCTCAAACTTTATTATGTTTTGGCCAGTTTTGGGAAATTAGATAAATTATCTAAGTTGGATATATCTAACCCTATCCCATTGTTCTGTATGACAATACAATGCCCTCTGATTTTTTTAATTAAAAAATTATAGAATATTTTGTAAATTTATTAACCTAAATAATCATTCTAATGGTAAAAAATGAAGTGGTTTTGATGACCAAACCACACATCAGAGGATGAAGAAACGGCGACGTTTCGGTCCGTCCTGGACCATTATCAAGTCGATTGTGTATTCACAGTCGATCAAGTTATTGTGACTCGTCGTCTGCAAAGTAGTTCTCACCAATTATGTACTTTATTTAAGGATCAGAATGGTGTCTCCAGGCTACCTTGGCAGTTTATGTAGGATAATATGATCATACAACTCATACCTTCATTTGCAAGCTACTCATGCCCCTGCCACCTCTTGGGTGGTTTAACACTTTTGCATTCTGGGCATGCGCACACCAGACTGCCCCAAGGTGGCCCCCGGGCATTTCCCGCGAGCGCACGGCAACACTGAAAATGTGTATACTCTCTTCAGCTTTATGACCTCAATTTTCATTGTATGTCGTTCATTTTGGGATCAAAATGTTCATAATAGAATTCCCTACAGGAGTATATGCATATAAGGTCCAAAAGCCCGACATGCCACCCTCACCAAACCCAGAAATCGATCGAGCATTACCCGTGAACGAGCAAGAGCAATACAATGTGTAGTCTTTTCACTTTTGTTACCTCAATTCTCGGGCTACATCTTTCATTTTGTTATCAATTTGTTCACAATTGTTCACAATAGAATTCCCTACAGGGGTATATGCATATAAGGTCGAAAAGCCCAGTGCACCTCATCCGCAGCAAAGCCGAAAGTCGGCCAAGCGTTACCAGTGAGCAAGCACCCATTGCTACACCTGCTCACAAATGTATTTACTCTTTTTCAAGTGTCTCGCCTCAATTTTCACTGCAGTTTGTAATAGAATTGAATGACATTGGCGCACATTTTAAAACCAGTCCCATAAAGATCGAATAAAAACTTGAATTTTAACAAATATTTTAATTTTGGAAGTCACCTACATCCCTAAGGAACGAAAATGTTAATCCTCGTCAATCGATCAACTCGTACCTTCAAATTTTTAATACTACCAGTGGATGAGATACATTAACCCACTTAAAGATGAACTCTGGTGATGTAATAAAACCAGTTTCATCAGTTATCAACAAGTCACTTGAAAAGGTCAAACTTTGTAAATGAAAGGGAGAAAACATAATTCCAATTCCCAAACTAGGAGAAGGTAGATATCTACTGCCTAATATCCCACTTTACCTTTGTAGCCAAGACAGCGGAATGAATGTTGATGAACGAATGAAAATGTAATACTGGATCATTTCCTCTTGGCAAACTGTAGTTCAATGCAGGAAAGAATGATAATAACAAACATCTCTTCATCCTAGACTATTAAACTTCATTCCTGTAGGTGCCTCAATATTAAATGCCAGTCTTCAGCCATCTAAATTGTGTTCAAATTGGATATAAAAAAACCAGCGTTGAATGTAATGAAACGCCATTTTCTGGGTGAGTCCCGGAGGCTCCCCGGAGCTATCCCAGGCTGATATGCTAATGTCAGATTTTGGCATCAGTCATGTGTATGGAGTTCTTAGGCCTACCGGGGACCACGGCCAGAACCGGGCCCCCTCAGAGAGGCAAGGGGAGCAATGGCCTATAGAAGCCCCCGTGTGATTGGAAGCATTCTATGTCTGCCATCGACCTGGACAGGCACCCAGAAAGGTAAGCGCCCCAAAACAAACCCCTATTCTGGTTAAAATTGCTACCAAAAGCCAAACTAGTGGATAGAACTCCCCAACAGAAAAACAAGCAAACTAGTATGACGTCACACGTCACCGCGCCGCTGTCTGCGCAGCTCCCCCTCCCCGGGAGGGGGAAGGGGGAGCCCCAGACCTCCCACGCCGGCTATCCACCCATCAGTTCTGAGGCTGGATGTCAAGACACGCGAAAAAAAACGCCGACCGGAGGGAGGGAGGGTTGCCGGGGAGCCTCCGGGACTCACCCAGAAAATGGCGTTTCATTACATTCAACGCTGGTTTTCTGGGGGGAGCCCCGTCGGCTCCCCGGAGCTAACTACCCACAGAGGAAGATCAAAAGGGACGGAACCGGGAGGCGGACACCACGCACCCCTCCCCCTGGAAGCGATACAACCGGCAGCAACGCCAACCCAAGGCGCCACAGCCCCGGAAAGTCCTGGGAACAACACAAGAACAACGAGCAGCAAGGCCCCCGAACGAACACCAAAGATCCATGCCCGAAAGACTGCTCGAACACGTCATCCAGACGGCAGCGAGAGCAGCAAAGCCACGAACATCACGGGCAGGAGTTAAGAACACAGGCAGCCGAGCCGCAAGAACACGGCTGACAACCCAGGACACCATCACAGGCGAACCGGGAAGAACAGAACCGGATCAACGCAAAACGCGCTCCGGACACAGACGCCATGGCACACAGCGGAGACCAGGATGGTGCAAGCGGCGCACGAACAGGCCGGAGGGGAAACGACGCACAAGACAGCGTACTAACGGTGTAGAAGCAACACCAAGACCGAAAGCAAGCCAAAGCGGCCCCGCCAGCGCCGCACAAAGAGAGGCGACAGTATGTGGCACGACGACGGCCCCCAACCCCCACCAAAAACCAAGCCGACGCTAACAAGAGGAACCACCTAAGAAGGGACAGGAAAAGGAAGGACCGCCAAAACACCCCATACTGCCGCCAAGAGAAACACGCAGGTGGGACACCGACCACCAGCTGGAGGCGAGACCACGAGGCAGACGGAAGCAGCCCCGACAAGGCCCCTCCAAGCCCAGGAAAAGGCGGAGCCGCAAGAAGATCTCGGGCGCGACCACCGAACTCAGGTGGCACAAGAAGATGGAACGTCTGCCGACCAGCATCCCAAAGTATCTCCGGGAATTCTCATCATCTGTCGATGGAGACCTGACCAAATGTAAACTGGGTCAACAAAATTATTCGCACACCCTCCGTCACTATGTGATGGAGTGCGAAAAGATACGTGAAGTTAGAGACAATTCTATAACCAATGTTCCAGCGATGTGCAAAGATTTCATTCAAAAGGATCTGCCACCAGAAATTGTAGCCAAACATCCCCAGTTTGCTAACAGTAGGTAGCAACTGAGTGATTGTAACCTATCCACCGCTGCCCACTGGATGGGGGGCGGTGTGCAGGACAAACATATAAATTTTGACACTAGCACTTCACATGTCAGTTGCTTAATTTAGAACCTGTACTTGAGGTCGATCTCGAACCCATTGTTGATGTGACGACTTATATTGAATTTGTAACTAGCTCATCAAGATTGTAACTTGCTGAGCTAAATGAAGTGTGGGGTTCAGTCCCTGAGCCCATTATGTGCCTCTAACCCTTTCCACTACCGCCCACAAGATGGGTATGGGGTGCATAATAAATGAACGAAACTAACTGCCGAACAGAAGAACTCCAAGCAAGCAAACCTGCCAGGAGTTCAGAAATGACGGGTCCGACGCGGGACATCGCCAGACCCCGAAAAACCCAATTGGCAGGGCAAGCAAGGAAACCAAAGAAGGCGGACGGGTTGCCGCCAGAACCGTACCCGAACCAAGAGGTACGAGCAACTGCAACAGACCGAGACAAAGAAGCACACCACAGGACCCAGGCCGAAAAAAGCCCAAGAAGCCAAGGAACACACATAGAACACCCCTGCGGCAGAGGAGGAAAACAAGGGAACGCACAAGCAAGGAAGTGGTGGAAACCGACCACGCCCCCCAACATAGCAGCAAGTGCAGGCAAAACAGACAAAAGGAGATGCCAGGAAAAACGACAGGGGTGAGACAGTACGAAAGAGCAGAAGCATAAAAACCCAGGAATAAGGACACGCCACCGCAAAACACGGTACTAAAGCACACGCGCAGTAGTAGCAACAGGCACCGCAACATGCCACAGGTAAAGAGCAACTCGCTTCTGCAAAGGCAGAGAATGGAGCAGACAGACCCCAGACAGGGCCCACGGAGACACGACAGAACCCAGCAGGCCCAGGAACCCGCATACCAGGCGACCGACGGCGGAGAAACCCCGCTCAAAATCGGCAGGATGGGAACTGGGAGCTCACGTACACCCCAAGCCTGGCCCGAGGCCAGGCTAGACCGGCCAGAGGGAGGCCCACCAGGCAGCCACATGGAGCGGCCTGCAGGCCCACAGACTCCCACAACCAGGATGGCCATAACTAATTCGAAAGCAAGCTAGCGAGCCCCGGAAGTCCACGGATGGACCATAAGGGGCATAACTGGCAATCCCCCACAGTGTTCAGCGTTGTTACACCTATAATAGGGTAAGTAACAATTGTAATTACGAAACCATAAGACGCTCATTTCAACATACTAAGTAGGGTAAGGAAGGTCGGTGTTTCCATGAAGTTCCGAAAAGGAAAACGATGATGTTTAGCATGTCACCCATGCACGTAACTAATAAGGCAAGAACGACTTATTAAATGTTGCGAGGACGGGGTGGTTCAAGAGAGAACTGGAGAAGCACCTCCAAAGGATACCCGATCAACCAGGCTGTGACTCGTACGTTAGGCAGCGAGCAGCCACGTCCAACAGCCAGGATGAGCAGTCCAGGAGGCCTGGTCGACGACCGGGCCGCAGGGACGCTAAGCCCCGGAAGCACCTCAAGGAAAACCCCAAGGTAATTTTCCAGCAAGAAGGCGTATGCTCGCACGTAGGTCTTTTAACAACTGCAGACCTCTGAAGGATATACAGTGTTCCCCGATGGTGCTTATAGCACCACTGCACTCCACTGGTACTATCCCGCAAGTTCTACCAGATAAGCGGGACCCAAAAACCTTGCAAGCACAGCCAGGAGCTCTACCAGGCAAGTACAGAAACCAACACCACAACCCCCACACCTCATAACACTAACAAAGGTGGAACCCCTGAATGACCCTAGCATGGGTTGGACATGCACAAGAGTGGGACAGGAAGGGGTGAAAAGGGGGACAGACACTGGTGTGCGAACGGTCTCAGTCGTACAAAAAGATACCCAAATAAAGACAGGTATATAACACCGCATCCAGCACCCTGCCAAAAGACGCCAGACCGCAGAAACTCACCTGGCTAACGGTAGCACGAAGTGACACGACTCAACCGAGCCCAGAAGAACCTGGGAGCACTGACAGGTGAAGACGCCAGAGCCGGACCTGCAGGAGAGCAGGGGAGAGGCGAAGAAGGCGGCCCACACCCATGACAGAGAAAACCTCTGCGGCCTCCCCACAACTGGAACCCAGGACACCCCGGAGCGAAGGGGCACACACCGCGCCAAGGGAGAAGAGCGAGAGGCGAAGCACTGGAGCAAGAAGGCGTCTACACCAGCACTACACACCGCCCAAACCAAAACAAACTCCGCGGCGCACGCGCATGACACGCTGGCCGAAAACGCGCAACAGTCTCTGCGGGAAGGCGGCAACCAGGACTACTGCACTAAAAAGAAGCCAAAAGAGTGAGCAGGAACAATAAAACCGGCCAAAGAAGCGAAGACAGAGCCCAAAATAAAGCACGCAGCCGGGCCACAAGCAGCCCAACAAGGCTACAAGTAGCCCAACAGGGCTACAAGTAGCCCAACTCGGCGACAAGGACGAGGAGCCGACAGACGTTCCAATAACGCGGGAAGTAGCGAAACACCTTCCCGAACCCTCGAGAACACGGAAGCCAAAACCAGTCCCGAAGGCACACAAAGGCGCAGGTGCACCCGAGACCAGGAGTCACGTAGAACCCCCAAAACGGGGAAACATGACGAAAACACCGTCCCAAAAGGGGGTGGGGGGAAACATCCACCCACAGGACGGAACCAACCGACTCAAAGGCCAAGGAACCGAGCCCGGGGAGGGGCTGACACCCAACAGCACGTACGGCGAGTGGGGAGGAAAACCCTACTCCGCGTAACCACAAGCCCCGCCTAGAGGGGGAGAAAAAACCCCACGGGGTCCAACGGGGCCATTAAGGCCTCCCAAGTCAGCCCCTCCCCAGCCCCGGGAACCCACACGACAGGCCCGGGGCCGAGCCGTCCCCCAAAGCCCCGGCCGTACCAGAAAACCGGGGCAGCCGTGAAAACACGAAGGAAGGGAGCCCACTGGCAGACTCTTACAACACGGCTGGAGGAACAGGCTCAAATGCCCCCGTCACTACCCCGGAAGGGGATTTCCCCGAGACTGCCCGAGTCTCAAACCAACAAACCCCGCCCTGAACCTACAGACGGTAAGGAACCGGATGCAGGCAGGAAGGGGAATCCAGGGGAAAAACAAGAACCAAAACGGGGCAGCCCCGGGGCTCCCGGGGAGTTACCACGAGAGCGTTGCCACCACCAAGGCTCAAGTGCAACGCCCCTGCTGCCCGCACCAGCTGTGCACAACTGGGTAAGCGAGCCACAACGAGCAACAAACTCGCAGGACTCTGGGTCGAAGGTGTCACCGACCCCACAGGCAGCAGACGGAGGCAAAACAGAGAGTCACCCAGAGACAAGGGGTGAGCAACCCTCAAACTCGCTGGAAGCGAGGGGGGGGCTCTGGGGTCACATCCATCGGACCCTCGCGCCCCCAGGGGTTTCCCAGGGTCCCGAGCGTTTACTATAAGAGGACTCGCGCTCAGGTAATCCCAGGCAGGGTACTGCTAACCGGCACCCAAAACTACCAAACAACTTTCTAAGAGCTGAACCCCGGGACGTGTACACTCACGGGGACCAAGCAGGGGGTACCACCAGAAAACTCAGAACACAAGGGACACCAGGGGCAAGAACGAAGGCAGACCCCCCACCAGGTAGATAAACAAAAAGAAAAAGAAAACCCCGCAAGAGGACAGCGTACCCAAGCGGAACAGAGCCGGCCGCTATGATTGGGAAAGACAAGCTGCACAGTACCCTGCGCCCCACCAGTGCAAAACTGCCCCTTACTCTAAGGCGAACAAGGGAGACAGAACACCCGAGCACACAAAGAGCGGCCGAAAACCAAGCAGTAAACGGCCTAGCAGGGGCAGACCCCAAGGAACTTGTGGAAGGTGGCCCCAAGTCCCAAGGGCAGTACTTACAGGGCACCTAGGGATGGGAACCCTAGGCGCATGCAGCCCGAGTACTGGAGAATCACTCCCGGCTCACGCACCACCTAGAAAAACAGACACCACACTCTAGGTACAGTGCTGAAACAACCACTGGAGCCGGAGCACATAACCGGTGCCTATAGCATCAGCCGAAGAACTGATGGGTGGATAGCCGGCGTGGGAGGTCTGGGGCTCCCCTTCCCCCCGGGGAGGGGGGAGCTGCAGACAGCGGCGCGGTGACGTGTGACGTCATACTAGTTTGCTTGTTTTCTGTTGGGGAGTTCTATCCACTAGTTTGGCTTTTGGTAGCAATTTTAACCAGAATAGGGGTTTGTTTTGGGGCGCTTACCTTTCTGGGTGCCTGTCCCGGTCGATGGCAGACATAGAATGCTTCCAATCACACGGGGGCTTCTATAGGCCATTGCTCCCCTTGCCTCTCTGAGGGGGCCCGGTTCTGGCCGTGGTCCCCGGTAGGCCTAAGAACTCCATACACATGACTGATGCCAAAGTCTGACATTAGCATATCAGCCTGGGATAGCTCCGGGGAGCCGACGGGGCTCCCCCCAGAAAAATAGTATTT
>WNGS01082940.1:0-17338 GCA_020271785.1 Procambarus virginalis
GGTTGTGTGCCACGAGATGCCCGGCACCCTTGCAAACTCATTCACGTGAGAGCGACCATACCCAGAGGACGTGTTCTGTTCTACCGGCCAATAGACTGATCACCGTCTATCCCTCACCGTCAAGTTAACTCAGCGTCTTTGCGATATACCACACACTCGCCAGAATCACGAGTGGGAATATATTGTTTAGAAGCCTAAAGTGACAAATCTCCAGAGCGAAACAGACTGGTATCAGGTAACCCCTGGTGACAAAGATCGTTGTGAGTGACTCAGAGTGAACTAAGGCAGTGCCGCCGCCTAAGTAATCTGTGTGTGACTTTACCACAGTGTACCTGTACCACAGGTACAGTGTAGTACCATGGTACTGCGCCAGCCGCCACAGCCGCGCCGCGACGCCAGCGAGCCAGCCGCCGCCAGCCGCCGCCCTCACTCTACGTGACGTCACCACCTTAGCACCGCCAGTGCCAGTGTGTGCGCGTGTGTCTGTCTGTTAAGCATACAGCACGCCCTACTCACGAAATCATCTCAAGATACTGCGAGTACCCTCCGTGTCTACGAGCGAAACCAGCTATCAGGCCACCTACGAGTGCTTGTATAAACGAGTCTGAGTGAGTGCGTAAGGAAAGGTACCTTATCTGTAAGTACAAGATCTTGTCATTGTTTTATTGTGTCTGTGTTGATCTGAGGGATCAACCACAGTTCTCACCTTCTTATACCTGTCGCAGGTTATAGGTGAATCGACGGTGAATGCGTGTTTATCTGTGTGGTATCACTGCATTTCACTCGTCTGTGATGTGAGCTTCACATACACCACACATTTAGTTATTGTGTGATTATTATTGTGTTTATTGCATATCATCATTACCGAGTATCCGGTTGGAACTCTTGTGATCCCTTTGCATACCGGCAGTTAGGTTGCCGTGTTAGTGATTGGCTGTCAACTGTGTTAAGTTAGGTGTTTCTCCACGAGTGGATACGAGTCGATTAGCCAGACGTCAAGAGTCTCGCTAATGCAACCATAGCTTTGCTGACGCCAATCGAAAGTAAATCAAGCACCCTGTGTATTAGTGGTTAAGTTAGTAAATAAACTACTGTTAAGCTTTATGCGGTGTTTCCGTTGAACCACTTCTGAATACTGCCAATATTACTCAGCCTTCAGCTCTAAGTGTCTTCAACACCGAGTTGCCTGTAAGTCACTAAACTATAAATTTGATGAGGACCCTAGGAGTCCCTTAAAGTGTTACATCATTGAGGAGATTCCAACGACCAACGTGGAGCAGGACCAGGTGAGGCTAGTCTGAGAAGAGACCCACAAGGACTCTAACTCGACCTTGCTCCCAGGCCCTGTACGGTTGCTCTCGTATTTTCTATTTTGCTAATTCCGACAGCTTCGTGAAGCGTCTGCCACATGTACATTGGCGACGTACGCATTGCAGTCGTGACAGCAAAAAAAAGAAAACCCCACATCTGGCGCCCAACGTGTTAGGCTTAGTTGGAACCTATGAGCTAGGTTGTACAGTAAAATTTCGCACTTAATTTTCCCTGAAAATTCAAAAGTGACGAGCAGTATTCAGAGGATGTTTAACACCCTGTTAGGTACACACACCACCAGTATGTCTGAGTGTGTAGAGTACAAACAGCGCTACCTGCATCTTCACTGGCCTTGACCGCTCGTAGACCTGACGACTACGACACTCTTACTGAACAAGAGTGTAAGGAACGAGTGGAACAGCACATGAGGGCCGTGGAAGAGGTGATGCTACAAGCACACATGCAGGGTAGTGCTGAGGTGGCGTGCACGAGTCTCATCATAACTGGATGAAGCTATGGTGGTGAGACCCCAGTGAGAGAGAACTTGGAGGTAGAGACCCTGTGGGTGACGTCACCGAGAATGATGTCACTAGAATCACGCGCGCTGCGGAAGAAAACGGAGTCACGCGGGAATCTAGCCCTTAAATACTCCGTTGGGGGGATTCTATGGGGAAGAATCTCGGCCCAAAAGGTCCTTGTGGACGACACCAACTCAAAGAGTAGGTATTACAGGCTCGCAATTATTCACCTTAGAGGAATACCGTAACCAAGTTAGGGAGTTGGGATTCGAAGGGAATAAAGTAGCAGAGCAAGCTATGAAACTCTGGACTGATCAGCAGGACAGAGAGAAAAACAAACGCTGGACTGATCAGCAGAACCGAGAAAGTACTGAACGCATAGCTCGCATGCAGTTGCAAGCAAGGCAGGATGACCAGACAAGTGGTCGTTCAACGGAGACTAACGTTGAACAAGGTAAGACTGTCAAACTACCTAAACTAGCTAACTTTGATGAGAGGGACGACTCGATGGATGCATACATCAAGCGTTTCGAAGGTCACGCCGCTGATTGCGGGTGGGAAAGATCAAAGTGGGCACTCGCTCTTAGTGCATTGTTAAAGGGTAGGGCATTAACTATCTACCACAGTCTGGGTCCGCACCAGCGCGGAGATTACGAGGCATTGACAACAGCGCTGCTGAACGGTTTGGCATAACTGCAGACCGGATGCTAGAGAATTTCCGTAGGGCTCAATTGCAAAAAGGTGAGACATATGTGCTCATGTTACAGCGGTTAGAATCGAGTCTAAACCGTTACTGTGAACTCATGGAGACTGCTCCTGGGAGCATGGAGTTCTATCAACTGATGATTCGTGAACAGTTCTTAGAAGCATGCGAATCGTCTCTGCGTGTCAAGCTCAAAGAGCAAGAAATTGTGTCAAATCTGTCTATGGCCAAGCAAGCTGATCTGTGGGCTGGGGCCAGGAGACAGGTGAAAGGGGTGAAGCCGCACGAGAAGCATCATGCTACAGGTATTGGCGATAGAGCTAAGCTTAAGACTGGTGTGGGGGGAGCAGGGAAACTCCTCCAACAAGCAGGTGCACAAGTGCTACACCTGTGGTAAGCCAGGTCATCGTGCAGCTGATTGCAAGGTAAAACCGAAATCAGGTTACATAGCAGGTGTGAGCTCAAGTGGTAAGAAACATCCCAACGTTGGAAAGGATCCACTAGCTTGGACCCTTGAGGTGGTGGACGGAAATGTTAACGGAAAATCGGCGAAAATCTTCCGTGACAAAGGCGCCACTACTCACATGGTAAGAAAGAGCCTAGTACAGCCAGGATCTGAGACAGGTAGACATGTCTATGTCAAATTCCCAAATGGCTATACTAAAGAGATGGTGGAGGTGTATGTGGGTCGACACACCTTACATCAAAGGTAAAATCCGTGCCGTTCAACAGGAACGTGCTGTATATGGACTTTATTGGGAAATGTTCCGGGAGTCTCTGATTGCCCAAGTCCGCCCTCAAAGAAAACGGGGGAGAGTAAGGCGCGCAGCTGCCGTCAGTCAGCTGATCCCAAGGGCGACTCGCCGGGGATGACGTCACAGGGAGTGACCACACCCTCACCCAGTGAAGTATAAGGGAGAGAAAGCAAAAGAACGCAACATGCTCCAACGCTACGAGGACCCTCCTGCAGATGGATCCAACAAGCCGAAGAAGCATGTAAGACGTAAAAACAGGAGAGGACCGCAGGGCTCGACATCGACAGGGCCGATCGACCACCCTCTGCTCTCAGCAACGATCGCCGGTGTCTCAGTGATAACCGCCGACGAGGAGGAAGGTCAGCCAGGTCTCTTCAATCAACAGCAGCAGGAGACACACCGAGATGTTAAGGTTGATGATCAGCTGTCTGAAGATCAAGTCGACCAGGTTACTCGACTGGTAGCAGAGTACAAGGAGGTACTCTCTGACGTCACTAAGGTAGCAAAAGTAGAGGGTTACCGCATACCTTTGCTAGAGCAGCAAGCGGTACGAACAAAACCATATCCTGTTCCTCATCACCTTGTACCACAGGTGAGAGAAGAACTGGCATCTATGATTAATGCGGGAGTAATAGAGAAGTCGACCTCACCGTACTCAAGCCCGATGGTGTTAGTGAAGAAGCCTGGGGGAGGTGTGCGCATCTGCCTCGACTTCAGGAAGTTGAACTCCATCATAGAGTTTGATGCTGAACCGATGTTCAATCAAAATGAGATCTTCTCGAGGTTAGCTTCCAGTTGCTATTTCTCCAAGCTTGATCTGACAAAAGGATTTTGGCAGATTCCATTACATGAAGACAGTAAGCGCTGCACTGCCTTCATGACAAGCGAAGGTCTCTTCCAGTTCACAGTTCTTCCGTTTGGACTGGTGAACGCCCCAGCCGTGTTCAACAGAACTATGCGCAAGGTCTTGGGGGGAATTACTGGAGTAGAAGTGTTCGTGGACGATGTGCTCATCCACTCTGCTACGTGGGAAGAACATCTGACCTTGCTAAGGCAGGTGTTGACAAGACTACAAGAAGTAGGAATGGTTGCAAAACCCACTAAGTGTGAGTTGGGGTGCAAGGAGGTCAGGTACCTTGGTCACGTGATAGGGGGAGGGTTCACCAGGCCGCTGCCTGAGAAGATCACCAAGATCAGTGAAGCCGCTCCACCCGCCACCAAGACTCAGGTTAAGTCATTCCTGGGACTTGCAGGGTACTACAGAACTTTCATTCCCAATTTCACGTCTATAGCAACTCCGCTAACTAATCTCACCAAGAAGAATGCACCTGTTAGAGTACGTTGGACAGAAATGGAGAACTCAGCATTCTCGACGCTCAAGAAGAAGCTGACTGAAGCACCCATCCTTAGACTACCAGATTCTACCAGGGAGTACATCCTTCGGACAGATGCCTCAAATACAGGTATTGGTGCTGTACTCATGCAAGAGTACGACGGTGAAATATGGCCAGTTGCGTACTCCAGTCGTAAACTGAGCAATGCTGAGCAGAAGTACTCCACTGTAGAAAAGGAACTCCTTGCTGCTGTGGTGGGAGTAAGGAAATTCTACCAGTATCTCTATGGTAAGCGTTTCACGTTTCAAGTAGATCACCAACCCCTCAGCCACATCGGTACGCTTAAAAACGCAAACCCTAGAATAATGCGCTGGGTGTTGTTCCTTCAACAGTTCACATTCCGCGTGGTTTACATAAAGGGAGCCGACAACGTAGGTGCTGACTGGTTGAGTAGGTCGGGGGTGATTAACGAGACGTCGATCGAGGGAGACATGAGCGAGGAAACGCAACGCGCATCACCGGACACTGGTTCCCAGTGTGTGTCTGATGTTTCAGGCATGACACAGGTGGAGAGAGGCAGTGGACAGACCAGCGCCACTCAGGGTTTCGAGGCGTTGAGCCGACCCAGACCTGGAGCTACGTCCAACCACAGTGCCTGCTCAAGACCTGAACAGATAGCCACATGTGATCCGGTGACTGAAGAAATTCCTCACTTACCAGAAGAGAATAGTCTAGACGAGGCCCCGCCTTGCCTAGCTGTATAGAAAACGGGGTCCGCTGGACCCGGCCGCGCACAGTGCACTCAGTTTGTGCACATGTCGTCAGCGGTTGAGGTTGACGAGCGCCACGCTGTGGAGCTCGATCTTTGTTGGGGGTGATGTGGGAGTATGTCTCCCAAGATGCTCCCACAGCTGACTTGAATGGCATTGCAGTGCACAGATCTTCGTGCACAAAGCCTATCTCTCTTAATCCTGGATAGTGACCTAGCATGTTGGGTATCTCCAGAATGCCCACTTAACCAGGAACACTGTTAAAATACGTAGGCCGCCGTATGTAGGCAGGAAGTAGATACAGGGAGCTAAGTATACTTGCCACCAAAGGGTCAGTGAGTACATGGCTGGTGGAGAGTGAGAGAGGGGAAGGCGCCAGCAGCGTCTGACCTCTGGGGTCAACCGGCGCGATGAGAATAACAGCTATGACGTGTTCATGACGTCACTCCTGCTACTGCTCATCGAACGAGCTAATATGATTGGTTCCCGCTCATTTGCTGCAATGCTATTGGTCAAATTGTAACTCCTTTTGTGTTGTGTGCCACGAGATGCCCGGCACCCTTGCAAACTCATTCACGTGAGAGAGGACCATACCCAGAGGACGTGTTCTGTTCTACCGGCCAATAGACTGATCACCGTCTATCCCTCACCGTCAAGTTAACTCAGCGTCTTTGCGATATACCACACACTCGCCAGAATCACGAGTGGGAATATATTGTTTAGAAGCCTAAAGTGACAAATCTCCAGAGCGAAACAGACTGGTATCAGGTAACCCCTGGTGACAAAGATCGTGTGAGTGACTAGAGTGAACTAAGGCAGTGCCGCCGCCTAAGTAATCTGTGTGTGACTTTACCACAGTGTACCTGTACCACAGTGTACAGTGTAGTGCATGGTACTGCCGCCAGCCGCCGCCAGCCGCCGCCAGCCGCCGCCAGCCGCCGCCCTCACTCTGACGTGACGTCACCACCTTAGCACCGCCAGTGCCAGTGTGTGCGCGTGTGTCTGTCTGTTAAGCATACAGCACGCCCTACTCACGAAATCATCTCAAGATACTGCGAGTACCCTCCGTGTCTACGAGCGAAACCAGCTATCAGGCCACCTACGAGTGCTTGTATAAACGAGTCTGAGTGAGTGCGTAAGGAAAGGTACCTTATCTGTAAGTACAAGATCTTGTCATTTTTTATTGTGTCTGTGTTGATCTGAGGGATCAACCACAGTTCTCACCTTCTTATACCTGTCGCAGGTTATAGGTGAATCGACGGTGAATGCGTGTTTATCTGTGTGGTATCACTGCATTTCACTCGTCTGTGAATGTGAGCTTCACATACACCACACATTTAGTTATTGTGTGATTATTATTGTGTTTATTGCATCATCATTACCGAGTATCCGGTTGGAACTCTTGTGATCCCTTTGCATACCGGCAGTTAGGTTGCCGTGTTAGTGATTGGCTGTCAACTGTGTTAAGTTAGGTGTTTCTCCACGAGTGGATACGAGTCGATTAGCCAGACGTCAAGAGTCTCGCTAATGCAACCATAGCTTTGCTGACGCCAATCGAAAGTAAATCAAGCACCCTGTGTATTAGTGGTTAAGTTAGTAAATAAACTACTGTTAAGCTTTATGCGGTGTTTCCGTTGAACCACTTCTGAATACTGCCAATATTACTCCAGCCTTCAGCTCTAGTGTCTTCAACACCGAGTTGCCTGTAAGTCACTAAACTATAAATTTGATGAGGACCCTAGGAGTCCCTTAAAGTGTTACATCATTGAGGAGATTCCAACGACCAACGTGGAGCAGGACCAGGTGAGGCTAGTGAGAAGAGACCCACAAGGACTCTAACTCGACCTTGCTCCCAGGCCCTGTACGGTTGCTCTCGTATTTTCTATTTTGCTAATTCCGACAGCTTCGTGAAGCGTCTGCCACATGTACATTGGCGACGAAAAAAAAAACAAAAAAAAAGCATTGCGTCGTGACAGCCCCAACCAAAAGAAAACCCCACAAAGACCAATCCTGGAGTATGCGGCCTAGCATGGGGAGCCCGTACATTGTTCAAGACCAAGACGAAGCTGGAAAAAGTCCAAGGTAGGCCACTAGACTATCCCAGAAATAAGAGGCATGAGGTACGAGGAAAGGCTGCGGGAGGAAATGCACCTTACGACACTGGAAAACAGAGAGTAAGGGGAGACATGATCACAACCTACAAAATCCTCAGAGGAATCAGCCGGGTAAAACAGGATAAACTATTCAACACTGGTGGGACGCGAACAAGAGGACACAGGTGGAAACTGAGTACACACATGAGCCACAGAGACGTTAGAAGGAACTTTTCAGTGTCAGAGTAGTTAACGGATGGAATGCATTAGGCAGTGATGTGGTGGAGGCTGGCTCCATACACAGTTTTAAATGTAGATATGATAGAGCCCAGTAGGCTCAGGAATCTGTACACGAGTTGATTGACAGTGAGAGGCGGGACCAAAGAGCCAAAGCTCAACCCTTGCAAGCACAAATAGGTGAGTACAAATAGGTGAGTACACACACACGCACACACACACACACACACACAGAAGACAGAAGAGATAGGGGGGACATGATCACCACATTCAAGATTCTCAAGGGAATCGACAGGGTTGATAAAGACAGGCTATTTAACTCAAGGGGCACACGCATTAGGGACACAGGTGGAAACTGAGTGCCCAAATGAGCCACAGAGATATTAGAAAGAACTTTTTTAGTGTCAGAGTGGTTGACAAATGGAATGCATTAGGAAGTAATGTGGTGGAGGCTGACTCCATACACAGTTTCAATTGTAGATATGATAGAGCCCAATAGGCTCAGGAACCTGTACACCTGTTGATTGATGGTTGAGAGGCGGGGACCAAAGAGCCAGAGCTCAACCCTCGCAAGCACAACTAGATGAGTACAACTATGTGAGTATACACACACACACACAACACACACACACACACACACACACACACACACACACACACACACACACACACACACACACACACACACACACACGTACACACACACACACACACACACACACATAGGTGTGTGAAGCAAATGGGTAAAGTTTCTTTCACCCTGAATGCCCCTGTTACCTAGCAGTAAATAGGTACCTGGGAGTTAGTCAGCTGTCACGGGCTGCTTCCTGGTGTGTGTGTGTGTGTGTGTGTGTGTGTGTGTGTGTGGTGTGGAAAAAAAAAAAAAAAAAAAAAAGTAGTTAGTGTAGTTAGTAAACAGTTGATTGACAGTTGAGAGGCGGGCCGAAAGAGCAAAGCTCAACCCCCGTAAAATACAACTAAGTGATTACAACTAAGTGACTAAGTGATTACACAATGAGTGACCTTTGGAATGAGTGATCATAGTGTATTGAGCTTTGAGTACCTGGTTGAGCTAGGAATTATCACCCACAAAAAAGAACTGGGAAACAAAGGGCTGGCGCACCAAAAGGGAAACTATGAGGAGATGAATAAATTCCTATGGGATATACATTGGGACACAGAACTCGGAACCATGTCCGTACAAGACATGATGGACTATGTCACCCAAAAATGTCAGGAGGCTGTTGTGACGATAATCTCTTCCAAGAGATTTAGCCTACTCTTCCCTTCCTTCGTCACGTTCCACACAATATTCAAGATACGCTTTACAGTAGCTTAAACGTATATCAAGACCAGCCACGCACCTGCAAACTCCCCCTCCCCCCATTCCTGCACACCTGGTCGCCGCGCCGACCCGCCAACTGCTACTCCCAGTCTGGAACTACCGACTTGCCGGCCGTCCTGCATTATCATTGGCCGTTCGAGAACACGCCACTTCAGTCCTTCTCCAACCACGTTCCAAGCCAAGGCAACGTCGGGGTCGACTGGCAGCACTACAGGCAGAATATCTCGTGCTCTCACGCTATGAACACCTAGTTGACTCACCTCGTGTGATCAAATAGAGGCTTATAGCTAGCGCATATATTCCCAGCACCATTTCTTTATTATTCATTATTGTATGTCCTCCATGTCCCATTGTTCACTTAAATTCATTCTTTTTTATGTTATTTTTCACTTGTTGACTTGCACTTTGATCAGCCAAGGAATTGTCTTTATTTCACTTTGTTTTCTAGAATAATTAAATTTAATTGTTTATCTTTTGTGTTTAGTGTGTCTTACCTTACCTTACCACAGATTATCAGACAAGCAGTCATGCTTCATTATTTTTTTGTTGTTGTTGATACATATATGTGGCCTGGCATTGACATCTGCCATTGGAAGACTGCAGAACACCATTTCCAACACGTTACCGTCACATATAATTGGGGGCCTGTCCTAGGAGCTGCACTCAGGTATTGGTAATTGTGGTAAGCGTACTTGGCTTTCATTCCCTTGCTTTCAATATTTACGTTAATCACTTTTATTATTCATATGGTGCTGTGTATATTGTGCATTACGGGAGTAGCATATGGTGAGTGTGAGACAACTTTGGATTACGTGGTGACTGTAGGCCGCAGTCATACTCTTAATTGGTCGTCTCCCCCTCCGTGTTATTACCCGTGTTTAACATCTTTTGTCCTTCAGATATTTCTCACATTTTCGACAGATTATCATATAGGTACCCTGGTACTGTGGTCTGTCTCCGGGTCAATAGCACCTAATTTCTGCAATCCGACTCTAGGAGGATATAGAGGGCCATAGTTCCTCTCGCAAGGACTTTTATTGGCGACTTGGGACCTCGCCGATAGTTCTCGTCACCAGTTGACACTCGCACCCCCTACTCGTCGGTCAGAATTGATGGTACTTACTCAAGGTAGGGAATTAGCTTTCTTTCTTTTGAGCACGAAGTTCGCTAATTCTGTAAGTACCATATTCAATTTCAGTGGGTACCTTGCTTATGTTCAATAGTGACTCTGCAAGGACTGTTTCCTAAGAGAAGTCCCGGATCAGCCGGGCTGTGGTGGGTATGTGGCTCTGCGGGCCGCTCCAAGCAACAGCCTGGTGGATCAAACTCTCACAAGTCGAGCCTGGCCTCGGGCCGGGCTTGGGGAGTAGAAGAACTCCCAGAACCCCATCAACCAGGTATCAACCAGGTATCAAGGTATGACTACATTTTTGGACTACCTCATTTACTTTGGAACCATTTAGTGTTTCACTTGTCTTTCGAAACTCAGTTTCAACTAATTAGTAGGATTTTCTTGCCATTATCCTCCCACAGTGAGTACCAGGTACAAGATTTCCTGCGACCTTAATCATTTACCATCTTGAATTAACTTTAATTATTAACAATTCCACAGGATAGGTATCAGTTGCCACGTTTCCTGTTTCTGACATTCACCATATCATCACAGTATATTCTTGTCTCATTTATTTGCTCTTTACACCATGTTTCGTATGCAAGCTTTCAAGGCAGATCCAGAAAGTGTAATAGGGAACTTACGTCATGCTAAGAGGGTCGAATTGATAACTCTTGCACATGAGTATCACTTGGAAGTTCCCGATGGAGCCAACAAGTATGCCATACATAATATAATTTTGGATCACCTTGCGGAAGAAGGTATTATACACTCTGATACTCATGAACAAAACACCATTTCAGATAAGCATGATTTGACGGCAATGAAACTCAAAATCGAGCTCGCAAAGCTCGAGAAGGAGCAACAGCAATCCGCCCTACAACAACAGCAAGCCGCCCTACAACAGCAGCAAGCCGCCATACAGCAACAACAGGAAGCAGCTGCCATCAGAAAAGAACAAGAGCGTGAAGCTGCCCTGGCGAAAGAAGCTCTACAACTCAAGAAAGAAGAGGCCGCACTGAAGAAAGAAGAAAGTGAACGTGAGTTGGCCTTATACAAAGAGCGACTAGAGATACAACGTGAACACGACAAACGGCAGGCAGAAACAGCTCTAGACTGTCTTGGCCGAGAACTCACGATGGACGCTACACACCAAGCTCAACTCCAACAAGCTGCAGCTAGTCTTCCTCCAAGTTTCAATATCTCCCATGCAAGTAAGTTAATGCCCCCGTTCATAGAAACGGAGGTTGATGTTTTCTTCACAACTTTTGAGACCCTTGCTAATCAACTTAGTTGGCCTGACGACCAATGGGCTACCCTTCTCCGAGTACATTTAACAGGTAGAGCAGCAGTCACACTCAGCACTTTGGCATCTGAAAACGACTACACCACCCTGAAGCAAGCTGTGTTGGACGCCTACCTTCTCTCCACCGAAAGCTATCGACGAAAGTTCCGTGACTACGTAAAGGCAAGTACCACCACCTTCTTAGAATTTGCTAACACCAAACGGAGATATTTCATGAAATGGCTGGAGGCAGCACATGTCTCTACTTTTCCAGAGCTTGTCAACCTCATGTTGGTTGAAGAATTCTTGAGGCGTGTACCTCCTCCTGTCCGCCTATACTTAGCAGACAAAGAAGAGACCGATTTGGTGAAATGCGCGAAGTCAGCTGACACTTACAGCCTCATCCACCGGCTGACACCAGAACAACCTACCAGTAAGAAGTCTTGGTACAGTTACGAGAAAGTGAGCCCAGATCAAGGTACCTCTCAACTGTACTGCAGGTATTGTCGACTCTATGGACATACCATAGAAAAATGTGGTAAGTCCCAATCTAAAGGTAACACAGAACCTACTAAGCCCAAACCTACTCCCCTAAGTCCGGTAAGCCTGTAATGAATATTGGTGTTCATGTTAATGATCTGTCTCTCTTTAGCAAACATCTATATCCAGGAACTATCTCTACCCACGGTTCAGATTCAGAGGGACGTTTCGGACTTAAGATCTTAAGGGACACAGCGGCTCTACAATCGATCGTCTTGAAATCAGCTGTGCCCAACGTCGCCTACACAGGAGAGACTGTCTTCATCACTGACCTTACTGCTACTACTCCTTATCCTCTGCCAGAGTCCACCTGGATTGTCCCTTCGTGACCGGTGAAGTCCAAGTCGCCGTCAGGGAAAAGCCTTTTCCCATGCCTGGAGTGCAACTTCTCCTAGGCAACGACTTGGCAGAAGACCAACAACCGACCAACTTGATCGTCAAGGACATATCCCAGGTGAGCAACTCTGTGTTGGATAACCCGATTTTTAAGCATGTTCCAGCAAAGGTTCAAGAGAGTGATGAAGTTTCTCCTCCTGTTATGGTGACCACCCGTGCTCAAGCTGCACGACCACAGCCAGCTGACTCTACTGCTACCGCTGTCCCTCAAGACCCTTCGAAACTACCCCCTAATCTGACCGCTTTGGAGTTCCGTAAGTTACAGAGAGAAGATCTTACCTTGACACCATTATTCTTTCAGGCTGAGACCCAATCCGACAGTGTTCCTGGGTTCTTCTTGGAGAACGAATTACTCTATCGCAGGTATAGACCCAGTAAACTGAAGGACGAGGACGATTGGGCAAACATTGAACAACTAGTGATTCCTACCAGCCTGCGGCCCACGATTCTACACCTGGCCCACGGAGCTCTATCACACTACGGGTTTAACAAGACATACCATGGGATTCGCCAAGACTACTACTGGCCAGGTATGGTTAATGACGTAAAGAAATTTGTTCAAATGTGCCACGTGTGTCAGAAAGCGGGAAACCAAACGTTTCAGTTCCCAGAGCACCACTGATACCCATCCAGGTGCCTGAGGAACCATTCCACAGACTTATTATTGACTGTGTTGGTCCTTTGCCTCGGACCACTGCCGGCAACGCCTATATCTTAACCATCCTGTGTCCTACCACCAGATTCCCGATAGCAGTTCCAGTGAAAAATATTACAGCTGCTACAGTGGTGAAGAATCTACTGAAAATCTTCACCCAGTATGGATTTCCGAGGGAGATTCAGAGCGACTGTGGTACCAACTTCACCAGTGATCTCTTCAAACGGACTCTGGAGGAGTTCAACATCAAACAGGTACTGTCCAGCCCCTATCATCCTGCTTCACAGGGTTCTCTTGAACGTAGTCATCAGACTATCAAGGCACTCTTAAAAAAGTTTTGTAATGAGACCTCAAAGGATTGGGATAGGCAACTTGATCTCATCATGTGTATTTTCAGAAGTCTTCCCAACGAGTCACTAGGAGTATCTCCTTATGAGATGCTCTACGGTCGTAAGTGCCGTACACCTCTCAAGGCTTTCAAGGATTCTCTACGTGATGCCACCTTCAGTGAGCATCAGAATGTGCCCCAGTATCTTCAAAACCTCCGACACATTCTAGAGAGGGTCCATTCCTTTGCCAGCAACAACCTATAGAAAGCCCAAGAGAGGATGAAAACTCGTTACGACCAGCACTGCCAAGTAAGGAAGTTTAAACCGGGAGACTTAGTTCTTGCCTATTTCCCTATCCCAGGTTCTCCTTTACAAAACAGGTTTTCAGGACCCTACCGTGTTAAGGAGTGCCGGAACAACTTCAACTACGTTCTCGAGACCCCCGATAGGCGGCGGAAGACCCAGCTGTGCCACATCAATCTGCTCAAACGTTACCAGGGTGTTCCTCCCACTGTGCTAACCAACTTCACCTCATCTACAGGTCCATACAGCCACAGTGAGACCTTCCCTGCTTCTCCTTCCGAAAGCACTGACACTGAGACAGCGCTTTCTAATTCGGAAATCCTTACTGACATTTATAATCACCTTCAGGACAGTAATTGTGCTCCTTTATCATATTCTAATACTTCTCTCGCCTCGACCAGATATCACCAAGTCTCCCATCCTCCATAGCGACGCCAGTGGTACCGGCAACGTGGGTGACCTGGTACAACAAGGCGAAGAGACTCTACATACCAACTACCAGAAACGACACCACGAGCAACAAGGAGCTACTCATCGTCCTGAACAGGCAACACTTTGCTCCATATCTGCAAAGTACTCAGTCCACCACCATCTACATGGACCACAACCATCTTCACTTCCTACAGCCAGCCCAACTCGACCATCGACTACTTCAACAATGGGCTTGCCAGCTGCATCATTTCAGCCTGGAGATTGCTACACCCAGGAGTCTGACTACATCATATCAGACGCCCTCTCCAGCATCACTGAGGTAGAGCCTACGCCACCTGTCACTCTACCTCCCGAGAACGTGACTCCACCAAAAACCGCAGGCTTCGGGGGAGAGTTGTGACGATAATGTCTTCCCAGAGATTGAGCCTGCTCTTTCTTACTCTCATCACGTTCTACATAATATTCAAGATACGTTTTACAGTGGCTTAAACGTATATATCAAGACAGCCACACGCACCTGCACTCCCCCTCCCCCCATTCCTGCACACCTGGTTGACGCGCCGAACCCTTCAACTGCCAAACTACCTGTGACCGGCCTCCCTGCATTCTCATTGGCCGTTCGAGAACTCACCACTTCAGTTCTACGCCAATCACATTCCTCGCCAAGGCAACGTCAGGATCACTGGCAGCCCTACTAGTCACAATATCTCGTGCTCTCATGCTATGAACACCTATTTGACTCACCTCGTGTGATCAAGTAGAGGCTTATAGCTAGCGCATATATTCCCAGCACCATTATTATATATTGTTTATTATATATTTCCCTTGTGTTCCATATTGCCCTCCGGTTAACGTAATTTACTTTTATTTGTTATACAGTGTGACGGTGTTCCCCCCCTTCTAATTCTCCCACGCCTGCTGTAAGAGTCATGTCCACTATTCCCGAGCGTTCTCTACGTTGCAGGCTTCAATTGAACCTGTGTGGGAGAGAGTAGTATTCTCAATGAGCCGAGAAATTCGTGAAAGAAGAATATTTTGGCCTGTGGGATAGGCCCTTTAGGGAGCCAATATGGCGCTGGCGAGTCTGTTCTCCCGCCAAAACTGTGTGACGTCAGTGGCGCCAGATTGGTCACCGTCAGCGACGTGGCACTGGGAGCCAATGAAAACCGACTTTGGAAAATGTGACGTCACATAGGCTGGGGGGTCCAGCCGTAGCGGCGCCTTGGCGCGATCAGTCTTTCACGACACATCCGAGAGGCAGGACGTGCGATCGGTCATCCTGTCAGAGTGACGGATTTACCGAGCTCCGGTGGATATAAGCGTCTCCAGTTGTTAGCGCGCACTCTGTGAGGTCTTCCTACAACCCAGATGTGGCTCAGATAAGGAATTGACAGAATGTTGAGCAACAAGTGCTCCGAAACAGGTGCGTTGCAAGAAGTGGGCCAGGCATCGCCGTGTGTGACGTCCTTGGCAGTTCACCAGTATAAGAGACAGCTTAGTGGCCGGGCCAATCCACCGTGAGTGAATCGAGTTGACCACCTTGTCAACTTGGTTGAACGTGTGATCGACGATCCTGTCAAGTTTGACAGTAACCATACCTTTGTGGAACCCTACGAGTCAACAGTTGGATGCAAGCACGTCGAGAAGTCTTCCCAAATACCTAGCGATATATCTAGACGACGAGGGAATTGACAGTGAAGTGAGCTTCATTTGCTCTGAAGTCGGGTGCTGTGCATGTGGAGCTTAAGCAGTATCGTCTGGGACGGCTGATAACTTCACAGTGACTTCGTAGTGGTGAGAGGCAGTTCCTCTGGGAGTACAGTGACAAGGACTATTTGGGAAACGTGCAACGACCGCCGAGACGTAGGCTGGCTGTCGCAGTTGGGAGGAAAGTTGACGGCCAGGTGACCGACTTCGACCCTGCGACGTACTGTAGAGGAAGGAGCACGGACCTGCAGTGTACAGAAAGCGGCGAGACGCGACATCCTAAGGCGTGGGCTTGTGTTTCTGGAGGGTGTACGAGGCGAGAACCTGGACCAGGAGCTACAACCCAACTGTCATCCTAGGATAGGTGAAGTAGATGTTTACAGTTACCCTCCCATTTCCCTTTAATTAGCTATATATATTCTTGTCAGAATATTTTATATGTCGTGAGCAAGTCTCACCTGAGTCTAAGTCACAGAGAGCACAGTGTGTAGTGAGGCTACCCAGAGCGCTCACAGTATCAGTTTACATATATATCTCTGTGGGTGTGTGCAAGCACCAAGATTCATTAAGGAATTTACTGTGACTAATTCATTTCTTGTGATTATTATTATTATATATATTGGTAGTAAACCAGATATTGGTGTTAGGCTATGAGCCTAGAATTTATTGATATAAATGCCTGTGTATTGATCTCCAAGATCTATTGATATAAATGCCTGTGTGTTGATCTCCATGATTTATTGATATAATGCCTGTGTATGATCTTCATGATTTATATATATATATATATATATATATATATATATATATATATATATATATATATATATATATATATGCCTGTGATTCGATCAATGATTTATCTATGTACATGCCTGTGTACTGAATAATATCATATACGTGAAGTGATTGCCAGTGATATATCTTTGAGAGAAAGTATAGATGTAAAGATAAGTTCAGTGATCAAGCGAGTGCATTCACAGTAAATATTATTAAGAATAGAGTAATCTTTTGGTACGGTGAAAAGTCACTGTGTAAGAGTTCTGTGTCGGGGCGGGCCACAGATTGAGGGAACGATCTGTGCCTCCACTCATCTTGCAGATCGTGAGATCGACTGGGGTACTCTCCGGGGCGTGCAGTGGAGCCTAGAGGATCGAGGGAAGACCCGTAGAACGACGGTGAGTAAGGGTTATTGTCGGAGCAACCACCTGGAGAGGAGATCCAGTCTACCGTTGCTTTAACCCTTCACTAACAAGAACCGTGACACCCCGACAACAGTCACGTTATTCAGCCAAGAAATTGTCTTTATTTTACTTTGTTTTTTCTAGATTTATTAAATGTCATTTTTATCTTTTGTGTTTTCGTGTATCTTACCTTACCTTACCACAGATTATCAGACAAGCAGTCATTCTTTTTTTTCTCTTTTTTTTTATAACTTACATATATGTGACCCAGCATTGACATCTGCCATTTGGAAGACTGCCGACCACCATTTCCAACACGTTACTGTCACA
>WNGS01082941.1:0-10284 GCA_020271785.1 Procambarus virginalis
CCTCACTGGTTCTATTCTGCATTTTCTCTTCCCATGTCGTTCACTCCATTACGTTGTTATTTTACTGTGTGCAGATTTGGGACCTGTCCCTCCAGTATTTTCCATGTGTATTTATTTGGTATCTCTCTCGTCTCCTTTCTAGTGAGTACATTTGGAGAGCTTTGGGACGATTCCAATAATTTAGGTGCTTTATCTCGTCTATGCGTGCCGTATATATTCTCTGTATTCCCTCCATTTCAGCAATCTCTCCTGCTCTGAAGGGGGAAGTGAGTACTGAGCAATACTCAAGACGGGACAACACAAGTGATTTGAAGAGTACAACCATTGTGATGGGATCTCTGGACTTGAAGGTTCTCGTAATCCATCCTATCATTTTTCTGGTTGACGCAATACTTGCTTGGTTATGCTCCCTAAACGTTAGGTTGTCGGACATCATTATTCCCAAATCCTTGACATGCTGTTTTCCTACTATGGGCAGATTCAATTGTGTTTTGTACCCTGTATTATGTTTAAGATCCTCATTTTTGCCGTATCTGAGTACCTGGAATTTATAACCGTTAAACATCATGTTATTTTCTGCTGCCCAATCGAAAACTTTGTTAATATTTGTTTGTAGTTTATCAGTGTCTTCAGCAGACGTAATTTTCATGCTGATTTTGTATCATCTGCAAAGGATGACACGAAGCTGTGACTTGTGTTTTTGTCTATGTCTGATATGAGAATAAGGAACAGCAGTGGTGCAAGGACTGTACCTTGAGGTACAGAGCTTTTAACTGTGCTCGGACTCGATTTTACTTGATTGACTGTTACTCTTTGCGTTCTGTTCGACAGGAAATTGGGTATCCAGCGTCCTACTTTACCAGTTATACCCATTGACCTCATTTTGTGTGCAATCACTCCATGGTCACATTTGTCGAATGCCTTTCCAAAATCTGTGTATACGATATCTGCATTATGTTTATCCTCTAATGTCTCAGTGATTTTGTCATAGAGGTCAAGTAGCTGTGAGAGGCATGATCTTCCTGCTCTAAATCCATGTTGGCCTGGATTGTGGAGGTCATTGGTTTAAATGAATCTAGTGACCTGACTCCTGATTGTTGGGTATCTGGGGCTTGAACTCAGAAATTAAATTATTTAATTATTGTATTGAAATAACTCGAAGGACCACCCACTTTTGAGAAAAGAGGGAAAACAAATAAAAGTGATCATTAGAATGACACTAGAGAACCAGTGTCTATGGAAACTCATTTAATGAATAATCACTTGAAATAAATGAAGACTGTAATTATTAATTAAAGCCAAAGCCTCACATATCAACATTGGGGGGTTATTTCTAGAAGTTCATATATATCTAGGAACCAGTGTGGTTCGTCACTAGTTCATTGTGGTATTAATAACATGGTAAATCTAACTACAATATATTCAAATATGTGATAATCAAATCATGATCATTAATCACTGAGCATAAATACTGAGCACAGTTAGAGCATAAACATTAATTACCAAATCTGGCAATAATTATTCAATAGAAAATGCTATATGAATTATATAGAATCAATAATCAAGTTGAATAAATTTGTACGAAAAAATGTGTCTTAGCTGTAAGACGATTTCTAACGCCAGTTCATCATTCGTCCTCGTGGTCACGGAATCCCCATAGAGAAAGAACTCGAGGTAAATAACACGACTGATGAGAATCTTGCTGGCACCTCATATACACGCTGTAATACAAGAAATTTAAGTAGCGATGGACTAGGCTACAAATTATATTCAGATATTCATGAAACTGAATGATTTCACGAAAATCTACTCACTTTGTGTTTTTATTAATCTCTCCTCCTAACGACAGACTACTCACAAATATACAATCTCGAGTGATGCATCGCCCTGAATTATATACTTAGCTGAGCGTATTGAATACTGAAGTCTGCCGAAATCGCGTCAGCCAGTCTCAATGTTCACTGCTGTGCACACTTAATTACGAGTCCTGGTTCAATTGTCGACGCGTTATTAACTGACGAGGCACTAGAGAACACATAGGCAAGTAATTTCACTTATTAACTGGGTATCAACGTAATTCTTGTCGATAAGAACTCCCAGCAGCTGCCATGTGCCTCACCAACGCTGCCTCGTGACCAAGCCTTTTTGAGTAATGGCGTCGCCGCCTTCCCTCTCCCCGCTCTCGCATTCACCACGGAAATTATTAAACACGAATTATTCTTTTCCGCGCAATTATGGATGAAATGCGATAATATGAACTGGGTTGGAATTATAGGGATTTAATAATTATAATATTCTCGATAAATGATCTCTAGCGAGAAATGGAGATGATATTTATACTTCTCCAGAGCATTCGATCGTAACAGAATAAAAACTGTTACTAAATAATTTCAATTAATAACTCTCGATTTTACATGATCAGGAGTCATATTATCAGCAATATGCTCAGATTAAATTATATTAACACTACTGTTAGTGGTGTTAAGAACTACTGCAATTAGTAAGGTGATGATAATTTATTATAATACAATAGTAGATGATAAGTGTTGGAAATTTCCAACATAACTCCGGGGGGAGAAAACTCGGGTCGCAGTGCCATGTTGAGTACTGACGTACCTATCCCGAAGTTAGTATTAAGGTTAGTATGTTAGTATGTTAGTACACACATAACGGATGTCCCGTAATTGTCAAGGACATACAAGAATTTAAGACATGAAATTTAATGTCATAATTAATAGCTTACACAAACAAGTTAATGATTAAATCATACAATTCAAGTAACTGAGAATCTACTGTGAGGTGAATGTCTGGGTCATTGTGACTTGTAGCTGATTGGTTACTAGACATCACAACACAGTATCATCATGATCACTCAAATTGGATGAAAAATTATTTGCTCTTAGTCAGAGCTATAATAGGCTTGTAGTTTCCTTTTACATTGTTGAGCAGCTGCTCTAGTGGGGCGGGTGCTCGGTGGATCAGAATTGTTGTCCTCGGAAACTGTTGGTGAAGCTGGTTCTGATAAACACTCTCGTTCTGCTAATTCGAGAGGTACCAACTTCTCTAATGTCTTTAGAGTAGTAGTGCCTTTGCACAAAACTCGTACTACTCTCAGGATGCCTTGGTGATCTGGGTGGATTGCAACAATTTTGCCTATAGGCCATTCTGACCTTGGTCCATCACTGTCAACTAATACTAGGTCTCCTGGTTTAAGTTGTACTTTATTATAGGGGCTCGAAGCTCCATAGTGGTACTCTCGTAGAGCGGTGAGGTACTCTCGAGTCCACACCTCATTCCACCTTTCAATTACTCTTGAGAGATGTTGGTAACTTTGTACTAAGTCACTCCTGGTTACATAGGAAGGATCGACGGGGTCCTCTTCTGCCAAAGGTATCAGAGGGCTCAGCAGGCCTCCATGTATTAAATGCGAGGGACTCAGAGGCTCTCTCTGTGAGAAATCATCTGATAGATAAGTTAATGGGCGATTGTTGACTCGCGCCTCAATTTCCACGACGAGTGTTTGGAGTTCTGAGTAACTAATTTTCTGTCGATGCAAGGTCTTCCTTAAACACTTCTTGACAGTCCCTATCATTCGTTCGTAGAACCCACCTTGCCAGGGGGCTCTGGGAGCAATAAATTTCCAGTGGCATTGTCGTCTCTGCATGACAGACTGCACTTCTGGATGATTCCATATCTCTCGTAAGCAGGCTTCTCCTGCCACAAAATTTGAGCCATTATCAGATATCATGAGTTTGGGACAGGATCTGCGAGCTGCAAATCTACGAAAAGCTTGGATGAAGGCTTCAGCACTCATGTCAGAAGTCACTTCTAAATGTACGCCTCGTGTGGTAGCACATGTGAAGAGGCAAATATAAGCTTTCACTGGTATCTTATCCGGATTGCCAGTGAGAAGCAAGGCTCCTGTGTAATCGACACCAGTGGTCTCAAACGGACGAAGATGAACTACCCTCTCTTTAGGGAGTGGTGGAGGTCCTGGGTAAGGACACACTCGAGCATCGTAGCGTTTGCAGATTATACAGAACTTAATAATTGATTTGACAGTTTGACGACCTTGAGGAAGCCAATATTTCTGTCTGAGGTCGGTGAGAGTGTCTAACACTCCACCATGCAAAGTACCATATTGATGGTGATGTAAAACTAGAAGTTTTGTAATAATGTGGTGACGTGGTAGAAGGATTGGATTCTTTGTGTCCAAATCAATTTTTGCATGAAGCAAACGTCCTCCACACCTTAATATATTATGAGTGTTGGTATCATACCAGATACCTAGAGACTTGGTTAATTTATCTGGAAGATTTTCATATTCACTTCCATATGTCTCTTGTTGTGCACGTTTGATCCAGTAGATGATAGGATTGGGAAACTTATGCTTGATTCCTATCTTAGCAAGAAAGTCAAACACATGTGCTGTCACTCTTAATAACTTACTCAAGTTAGAATAATTGTGAGGATTAATAGCTGAGATTCGATGAGGTTCTGGGTCTTTCATGGGAGTAGTGATACTGGTCACTATGACTTGTGGTTTCTGTTTGGGCCACTGACCACTAACAAGCCATGAAGGTCCATTAAACCACATCGAAGACTTGCTTAACTGTTTAAATGTTAAACCTCTTGATAAGTAATCTGCAGGATTGTCCTTAGTGGGGACATGTCTGAATTTATATCCAGCAGATAATTCATGAATTTCCCTAACGCGATTACTAACGTAGGGAGTTTTATTATTGTTATTTCTTACCCATTGTAAGACTGCCTCATTGTCTGACCACACTACGATCTCACCAAAGTGAATATTATTGAGTGTCTTGGTCAGGCAATGAGCCAATCTTACTCCCACTAGCAATGCAGTTAACTCCATTTGAGGTAAAGATCTCTTCTTGATTGGAGCAACTCTTGCTTTAGATGTGAGTAAAATTGATTGTGCACTATTGACTAAGTAGGCTGCAGCGCCATATGCTTTGCCAGAGGCATCGCAAAAAATGTGCAAATTTGTAGGTAAGTTTTGTCCTGAAGCATTACGAGGAAATTTCAAAACACCTAATTGATTGAAATCCGCTGCGAGTATTTGCCATTTCTCTTGCAACTCAATTGGCAACGGATCATCCCATCCCATATGTTTCTGCCAGCATTCCTGCATTAGGAGTTTGCCCCTTATTAATATAGGACTAAGTAAGCCTAAAGGGTCAAATGGTTGACTGACATATGAGAGTAATTTTCTCATGGTAAGGGATGAATTATTGGTTTGTACTGACTTGACATTCATCTCGTCAGTACCTGTGTTCCATTCCACGCCCAGAACTTTTAATTGATTAGGCACCTGATAACCCGGAAATTCTTTCTCGATTATCTGGTTTAATGATTTATTGTTTGAGGCCCATGATTGTAGTGGCATATTGGCTCCTAATAACTCACGGTTAGCCTCATGGTAAATTTCTACCAATTTGGATTTATCATTAGTAGTTCCCTGGAAATTATCGACATACAAGTTGTCACTGATCTCTGCCTTATAAGGGCTATTTGACTTCTTCAAATGTGTATCTAATGTGGCTTGAAGTAGAAACGGTGAGGAAGTCGCTCCGAAAAGCACAGAGGCAAACCGATAGGTTATGACATCACTGTCAGGATCCTGGGGATCTTTAATCCAGAGAAATTTGGTGTAATTACGATCCTCCTCTTGCAAGCCTACTCTAAGGAAAGCTTTACTGATATCAGCAGTATAAGCGAAAATACCAGTACGGAATCGTAACAGTACATCATGTAGCCTTTGTGTTAGGCTAGGTCCCGTTTGGAGACATTCATTCAAAGACACGCTGTTTGCCTTCACTTTGGCACTACAGTTGAAAACAATACGTATTGGTGTTGTCAATGAATCTTTCAACACAGCGTGATGGGGTAAATAGTGACCTGTTTTTCGGTCATCATTATCAACAACTTCAATAAATTTACTGTTGAGTTGTTGCTGAATTAATTGATGGTACATATTTAATTTATCTGGCTGTTTCTTCAGCCGTATTAATTGTGACTGTAATTGAGAGGCTGCCATGAAATAATTAACTGGAAGTTGTGGATGATTCAACTTCCATGGCAATCTCACCCAGTATTGTTTGTCTTTATAGACAACTGTATCCAGATATTGCTGGTAAGTCCACATATCATCAGGACTTGGTTGTTCAGGGACAATACCTAAAGTGTCTAAATCCCACAAACGATGTACAGGTGGATCAGACTCATTATCTTCAGATATTTCTCTGAAATGTAGGGGTGACTGTTCCAAGCCTAGTCACGCCACTATTGCATTGTTAGCTTGTTTGTTGGTTGACGCTGTTTTTTGTTGGAAAAGCACCGGTCCAGTAAGCAACTTGCCTCCAGCAGATGACAACAAATTCATTCCGTGTTGTCTGGTGCATCCAGTTATAAATTTATAATAATGGTCAGCGCCTATAAGTATACCAACATCTGTGAGGCAGTCAGAATTTATTTTGTGATCTGCTAGCCTCATGCGGTTTCGTTTAAGATATCTCGCAGTGCGAGCTAGTCCTGTGACCTGCAGGTCTGAAGGAAGTTTATCTACTACTACCGCTTGTATTGGACTAGTAGAAGATCCAAGTCTCACTAATACCTTGACTACTTGGTATTCACGAGGTCCACTATTAGTCAAGAACCCAGAAATATTCAGTCTCACACTTTTGGCAGGTTTTAATTTTAACTGCTCAACTAATTGTTGTGTGATGAAGGTTTTCTGTGATCCTTGATCAAAGAGACCTCTAGTGTTAACTCTAGATTTCCTGTCTATTAGTTTGAGTTGAGCTGTAGGCAGAGTGGTATTATTGCCTGACTCAGTAGCAAGTACACTTATTTCTTGATGTACCTTGCAATATTGTACTGTGGTAGAATTCATAGAATTCTCCCCAGGTGTCACAGATTGGGTAGAAATTGTTCTACATAAGGCATAATGATGTACACCTTTGTGGCATCTACTGCATAACCGTAGCTGCACAACACATTTACTGGGTTCATGAGAACCCATGCACTTGGTGCATCTGTGTAATTCTTGGAGTTGTTTAATCCTGGTATTAAAGTTAGGATAAACAGTACATTTGTAGGTGAGATGTTCTTGATCACAGAACAGACACCTTCTCTCTCTGACTGAATTTGTCCTTTTAGTAGACACATCAGTTGCAGTGTCAGAGGGAGATACAGTATAAATACCTACACTACCACTCCCTTTTCCAGTGGATGGAGTAGTCTTAGGCTTAGATTTATTGGATTTATTCAAAGTCAATTTGGGTTTGACTGAGTTGTCAATGTTAGGTGATTTAGACTCAGGTTTAATCTTATCATGAGTCTTCAACCTGTTAACTGTTATTCTCAGCCCCTCGAATATTTGCTCGAGAGTGAGAAACTCGGTTTTATAATGTGAGCAGATTTCTGCTAAGATATTTTGAGGCAATTTCCTCTGCAAAAGTAACTTGATTGACCATTCTGAGGCTGGTACATCAACTTTAGTACCTAAGGCCTTCACTAGAGACTCTGCTTCTAGTCTGAAGCTTTGAAGTGAGTCTGGTCTGTTACTTGGTGCATTCAGATCTAGCAATTGGTAATAAAGGTTAGCTATACTTAACTCCTGGTTGCAATAATTCAACTTCAGCAGTTTTATAGCTTCCACATAATTACTCTCAGTGAGAGCTAGGTTATTTATAACCTTTTTAGCTTCCCCTTTGAGAAGACTAATCAGGTATGAAAATTTAGAAACTGGGTCAAGATAAGACCTGTTATGGATATGAACTTCAAATGAAGTCCAAAATGTGTCCCAATTTTCTTCATCCAGCCCTGCAAATGTAGGTAAGTCTAAAGTAGGTAGACGAACCTCAGGTAATTGATTACTGGATTGAGACATAGTAGAATTTGTATTGGATTGATGGTTTACTATACTGGATAGTACATCAAATTTATCTTGAGTCTCATCTTCGTACTGGGAAATATTTGCTACAATTTGATCTAATTCCTCTAGATCAGTTTCAGTAGCATTCAGTGAGTTAAGATAAGACTGACTTGCAGATTTAACTTGATCAAATTTAAGATTAGCTACTCTCACTGATGATTCTAGTAGATAGTAATCAATGGGAGTTGCCTTGGACAAGCCATCAGACTTATTAATTAGTCTAGTTAAATGGCCTTTGAGGCCAATATAGGTTCTCCTTAATTGCTCAGGAGTAGCCATGTTAGCTTTAAGTCCAAATTTCATAGGACTTGATTGAATATTACTAATGAAGCTGGGATACTTGTTCATTAGTTGATAATTAATATTGAGTATAGCCTGAATTCTGGCTAAATTAAACTCTACCTCACTTTGAGGTTAAATGTCCCTACCTAACAGTATGTAGCTAAAGATTTTGAGTGGTGTCTGCATGTCACCATTAACTTTCGTCCGGCTAGCCCATCATTATCACCATTAGATGTAATGGTGATCATACAGCAACACTCAAAACCACACACAAAAATAATGAATACACAAATAATTAATATGGGTACACTCTAATCAGAGTTACTGTAATGTTGAATCCCACCCTTGGTAGGGTCAGCACAAAAATGTATAATGTATGTACTACTCATTAGTACAGGACTAGTTGTAAGAATTTCTTGGATTGTATCCAGTTCTAAGAGACCAAAATGTTGTTTTGGTTTCTGAGAACGGATATAGTTTAATGGTAATTGGTATGTATCCAGTTCGATAAGACCAAAATGTTGTTTGGTCTGAGAACCGATATAGTTTAATATTAATTGATATCTATCCGGTTCGAAAAGGACCAAAATGTTGGGTATCTGGGGCTTGAACTCAGAAATTAAATTATTTAATTATTGTATTGAAATAACTCGAAGGACCACCCACTTTTGAGAAAAGAGGGAAAACAAATAAAAGTGATCATTTGAATGACACTAGAGAACCAGTGTCTATGGAAACTCATTTAATGAATAATCACTTGAAATAAATGAAGACTGTAATTATTAATTAAAGCCAAAGCCTCAATATCAACATTGGGGGGTTATTTCTAGAAGTTCATATATATCTAGGAACCAGTGTGGTTCGTCACTAGTTCATTGTGGTATTAATAACATGGTAAATCTAACTACAATATATTCAAATATATGATAATCAAATCATGATCATTAATCACTGAGCATAAATACTGAGCACAGTTAGAGCATAAACATTAATTACCAAATCTGGCAATAATTATTCAATGGAAAATGCTATATGAATTATATAGAATCAATAATCAAGTTGAATAAATTTGTACGAAAAAATGTGTCTTAGCTGTAAGACGATTTCTAACGCCAGTTCATCATTCGTCCTCGTGGTCACGGAATCCCCATAGAGAAAGAACTCGAGGTAAATAACACGACTGATGAGAATCTTGCTGGCACCTCATATACACGCTGTAATACAAGAAATTTAAGTAGCGATGGACTAGGCTACAAATTATATTCAGATATTCATGAAACTGAATGATTTCACGAAAATCTACTCACTTTGTGTTTTTGTTAATCTCTCCTCCTAACGACAGACTACTCACAAATATACAATCTCGAGTGATGCATCGCCCTGAATTATATACTTAGCTGAGCGTATGAATACTGAAGTCTGCCGAAATCGCGTCAGCCAGTCTCAATGTTCACTGCTGTGCACACTTAATTACGAGTCCTGGTTTCAATTGTCGACGCGTTATTAACTGACGAGGCACTAGAGAACACATGGCAAGTAATTTCACTTATTAACTGGGTATCAACGTAATTCTTGTCGATAAGAATTCCCAGCAGCTGCCATGTGCTCACCAACGCTGCCTCGTGACCAAGCCTTTGAGTAATGGCGTCGCCGCCTCCCTCTCCCCGCTCTCGCATTCACCACGGAAATTATTAAACACGAATTATTCTTTTCCGCGCAATTATGGATGAAATGCGATAATATGAACTGGGTTGGAATTATAGGGATTTAATAATTATAATATTCTCGATAAATGATCTCTAGCGAGAAATGGAGATGATATTTATACTTCTCCAGAGCATTCGATCGTAACAGAATAAAACTGTTACTAAATAATTTCAATTAATAACTCTCGATTTTACATGATCAGGAGTCATATTATCAGCAATAGGCTCAGATTAAATTATATTAACACTACTGTTAGTGTGTGTTAAGAACTACTGCAATTAGTAAGGTGATGATAATTATTATAATACAATAGTAGATGATAAGTGTTGGAAATT
>WNGS01082950.1:0-11277 GCA_020271785.1 Procambarus virginalis
AAGTGCTTTGAATGCCTCTGTGGTCAACTCCTGAGGGTGGGATGCGTGGAAACTTTTACTTAGTCAATGGCATTCCACTGTTGCTTGCAGAGTTTGGGTCCTCTAGGGTTGCAGTCCGGATTTCATCAAGAGTGAGAGCCTTAGGGACTGAATAACAGGTTCACAGGTACAGAGTGTACATATTCCTCGGCAACTTGCTGATGCTTGGTGATGGTGAAACTGTTGGCAGGATGTCGACTGATGTAATCAGCGGGATTGCCTGCACCTGGCTTGTATTTCACCGTAAAGTTGTATGGTTGCAGACGAAGAGCCATCTCTCAATGCGAGCTGGTGGTTTGGACTTTGGATTATTGAAGATGGTCTCCAACGGTTGTGGTCAGTGACTATCGTGGTAAAGGGTGCACCAAGCAGATACATTGAAGTGTTCACAGCCCCATACAAGAGCAAGAGCTTCCTTCTCTGTCTGACTGTATCGTTGCTCAACATCTGTGAGAGAACGGCTGGCATAGGCAATTACTACTCTTGAATCTGGTTGACCAGGTTTGTGTTGGGCTAACACAGCACCTAAACCAACAGGACTAGCATCCACCGTTAACTCAGTGTCCATTGATGGATCAAAGTACGCAGCAGTCGCATTCTCTACTAGTGCATCTTTCACAGCATCAAATGCATTTTGCTCGACATCGCTCCAGTACCATGATGCATTTTTCTTCAGGAGCTCACGTAGAGGCTTCGTAATGGTAGCAAAATCTGGAATGAAGCGAGAACAGTAGTTTGCCATTCCCAGAAAACTATGTACTTCAGTGGATGTGAAGGAGGTGCAGCATTCTTGATATCTGCAACTTTCTTAGGATCTGGAGACAGACCTTTGTCACTAAGTACATGTCCAAAGAATTCAATTTTATGTTTATTGAACTCACACTTTGCTCGGCTTAGCGTCAAATTCTTTTCTCGTAAGCGTTGCAATGTTGCACGAAGAGCTTTGTCGTGTTCAGCTGGGTACGGCCATAAACAATGATGTCATCAGACATGTTGTCAGCATTAGGTATATCTTGCAATACCTGGCTGATGATGTGCTGGAATACTTCAGCAGCACTGTTAATACCAAAACTCAGGCGCTTGTACCTATACAGACCTCGATGTGTCGTAAACGTTGTGATGAATCGACTCTCATCATCAAGTTCAAGCTGATGATAGCCCTTGTTTAAATCTAACTTGCTGAATACAGTTGCACCATTCAAGCGGTAAATCATATCATCTACAGTGGGTGTAGGATGGCGTTCACGCATTATTGCCTTGTTGGGAACACGCATGTCTACACAAATGCGTATCTCATCTGGATTCTTCGGCTTTGGTGGAGTGACAATTGGGCTTACCCATGGTGTTGGGCCTGTTACCGGTTCAATGATATCTAGTTCTATCAGCCTATCCAGTTCGGCATCGACTTTCTTGCGAGTATGGAATGGTTGTCGGCGATGTGGTTGGGCAACTGGAATTACATCTGGGTTGATATGCAGATGTACCTTGCTATCAGTATAACACCTATGGATTTAAATCGATCAGAAAATTCAGAACAATAGCATCAACATTGTTTGCAGATTCCACTGCTACAGCATTAGAAAGCTGAAGTAGCCCCATTTGGTTGAAGTCTTGTAACTGAGTAAAGACTCCTTTGCATTCCTAACAACATGGAATGTAGTAATGAGCATTGCATTCTTTGACTTAATCTCTGCAGTGAAAGTTCCAATCACTGGTAAGGCTACCTTGAAGCATAGGCAGTGGCTTTACCATTGTATTTTTCAAGCTTTGGTAACTGTTTTTTAAATTTCTCATAGTGGCACTCAGCAATGGTGTCAATGTTTGATCCAGTGTCAATGAGAATTTTGAGACAAATGCCAGCAATGTATACTATAGTCTCTGGGTTGTTTGGAAGATCATTCCATTTTGTGATTGATTGTACTCCATAAATATAATCACATTCACTGTCATCTGAGACTGGTTGTAATGAAATGTTGTCTTTGTATTTATTAACATTCTTGATTTGAGGTGCAATATTGTGTTTGCCACCTCGACTCCTATGACTTGACCTCGTACATTGCTTTTATTTATTGATTGTGGTTTCTTTAGTGCGGAACGACACATAGCACCAAAATGATTTAGTTTTCTACACTCATAGCACTTCTTACCTTGTGCAGGACAAACATTATCTTGGTGTGGGTAGTCTCCTCCACAATTGTAACATTTATTATTGACACCCTCTGATGTGAGTCGTTGTGACTGCTTGAGTCTTGTTCCATGACTCCAGTTGTGATGTGGTTCTCGGCTCAATTTAATGTTAGGTTTGGCATGATATCTTCTATGATCATGGTGTACTCCCTGAACCTTACATACTTCATGACTGTTAGTAACAGTGGCAGAACCGTTGTTGGCACTGCACTCCATGGCACGAGCATCACGTGCAGCATCTTCCATTCGACGAGCCATATCCAGTATCTTGTTAAGAGAACTTTCATCATCACAAGTTCTAGAGCTCTTCGACGGAGACGTGTAGATGTGCATGTTTCAATTATTTGCTGTTTGATTTCTTTGTCAACATCAGCAAACTCACAGTGGGCTGCTAAACCCTGCAGACGTGTATGGTATTGATCAACAGTTTCATTAGAGAGTTGTTTTGCTCTCCTGAAATGCATAATTTCCATAGCAGTATTTTGCCTTGGTTTGAAATGCTCAGTTAATTTGGCCTTGGCAGTGTCATAATCTTTGGCACCACCAGTATCTTTCAGTGTATCAAAGATGTCACAAACTCTATCACCTGCATAATGAAGCAGAAAGGCACGCTTTCTTTCAGCACTTTTGATATCAGAAACTATCAACAAATTTTCAAACCTTTTAAGCCATTTGACCCACCTCTGTGACAGGTTTGTCTGGTCACAGTCAGGATCAAATGCAGGAAACTGAGGTACTTTGCCATTTTGACTGAATAATTTAAACTTATCACTTAAAATGTTCCTCAGAATATTAACCTTACTGCACTGTATATGTTATTAAGAATTCACTGTAATTACTTAATTTTGCAAAGCACACAAGCATTTTAATGCAAAAGTTCACAACAGTGCACAACACAGCAGCAACTGACTTCTTACCTAGCCTTGTGTACATGTGTTGTTCCTACTCACATCAACACAACGCAGTTGTTAGCAGTTGGTACAGCAATTGGCAGCAGTTGGCAGCAGTAGGCAGCAGTTGGTACGCAGTAGGCAGCAGTAGGTTCACAGCGTGAAGATTTTGTAGCACGAAGCGTCGTTTCGTACCAAAACATCGGGTTTTGTACACTGCATCAAAGCGTCGTTTCGTACACAGCGTCGGCAGATTCCTCTCACAGCAACACTCAGCACAGCTTGGTAGCACACAGCATTGGCCAGCACACAGCAATGACCAGCACACAGCAACGATCAGCACACAGCAACAGTCAGCACACAGCATGGGGTTGCATACAGCTCGGTATGGTGCTCACAGACAGCTTCTCCTTCCTCCTCGGGCGAGACAGCATGCTCCTTCCTTGTGTTTTTGTTGAACAAAATACCTGCGTTCCCATTCATCCTCGTCGACAGTGTGGTGTCTGTGTATAGCTGAGATAGTCTTGGTAGTAAGGTTGATGTAAAGTCATTCCTGGTTACTGACTTTAATACTTAAAAGACGATTACATGATAGAGTAGCTCCCAAGCTTGGCAGGCGTCCTGTGTGCTGTTTACCTTCTCTCTTGGCGTCCAGCCGCCGCACATAGAAAACGGATGGTACCATTTTCTGTGAACATGACACTTACTAATCTTTATACCTATTTGCAGACAGTAATAGTGCAACCTCTCATCAGAATCTTCAAGGAACACCAGAAGTTTTCAGCGATGATCCACAGGAGTGTAATGTGTTTCAGCACGACATCCAACTACTCCCCGACACCCGGCCAATCGTCAACCTTTCTACCGAATCAGCCGAGTAAGAAGAAGTCATGCGTGCTGAGGTACAGTACCTCCTGGATCATGGGCTAGCCACCCCTTGTGAGTCCCCCTGGGCCTCACCCGCATCTTGGTGCCAAAACCGCATGGTAAGGTGAGATTATGCACCGACATCCTTGATGATAGATGACATCCTTGACGCCATTGGTATGCGCGGTACCTATCTAAGATGGACTTACTTAAAGGATATTATCAGGTATGTTTGACGGAGCGAGCTAAGGAAATATCTGCCTTTACCACTCCTTTTGGCCTTTACAGGTACGAACGACGCCTTCCATTTGGACTATGTATGCCCTTGCCACTTTCAGCGAGCTGTCAACCGCGTCATCCAGGGCTTAGACAACACCTACGCCTACTTGGATGACTCGTTGTGGCAACCAACACCTGGAACGATCATCTGCTCCAGCTGCAACGATTGTTTACCAAGCTCCTGTCAGCCGGCCTCACCATCAACTTGGGCAAGTCCACCTTTGCCAAAGTAAAGTGCATATCTTGGTCATGAGATAGGAGTGGCAGCATAGCTCCGTTTAACATACATACCCAAGCCATCCAGCATTACCCACAGCCTACCACCAGGAAGCAGCTCCTGCGCTTCCTGGTTTTGCCTCCTACTACCGTAGTTTGTGAAGAACTTTAGTATGGTGGCGACACCATTGATCACTTTAACCAGCCCAAGCAACGGTATCATTGGACCATTCAGCAAACCGTTGCTTTTGAACAACTTAAATTCCCTGCTCTGTTCTAATCCTATTCTCACCTCGCCAGATATCAGAAGCCTTCATCCTCCATGTCGACGCCAGTGGTACTGGCATCGGGGTGTCCTGATGCAACACGAGGCGAGAGATTCTACCTGCTAGCTATTATAGCTACAAACTCACAACCACACCAGAGTAACTACAGCACGATCGAAAAGGAGCTAATCTCCATCGTCGAACTTGCAGCACTCGAACCTTACCTGCAAAGTGCTCGGTCTACCACCATCTACTCGGACCACAATCCCCTTGCCTGTTGTCTGTGGCAAGTTAGAGGAGGAACACGTAAAACACAAAGTATGAACAATGAAACTTTAATATATTACTTTAAACATAAATGAAAATAAAGACACTCTCGGTAAATGACTAATGCAAAAATGTGACAAAGATAAATACAAAAACACAATGATTAAATAATATAATGTGAAATGGTGCTGAGTTATGCTATGGCTGGAGACCTCCCTTAGTATACAAAAGCCAGAGAGCTTAGTATGCGAGAGAGATGTCACTCTAAGAGCACAAAGAATATTCTGAAGTTGATAGCTGGTCAGGCTCAGACGTCGACTCAGTAGAGGGCGTTGAGGTGCAGTGTGCAGTATATATATATTATATATATATATATATATATATATATTATATATAATATAATATATATATATTTGGAAGCAAATCATCAAATGCAATTCAGCTACAGATAGACAACATTAACATCAGTAATAAAAATGATGGCAATTTTCTTGGCCTATTCCTAGACAAGAGACTCAACTTCAGCACCCACATTCAACACATAACTAAGAAAGTCTCTAACATTGGTATACTCTCCAAAATCAGATATTATGTTCTAACTCTGCTCTCCTCTCTCTCTATTATGCTCTAATCTACCCCTATCTTAATTATTATCTGTGCATGGGGGTCTACCACTGCAACCAACTTAAGCCCATCATCACCCCAGCAAAATCTGCTATCAGAATAATAACTAACCTGCTTTCAGACAACACTCAGCTCCCTTGTTTAAATCCCTAAACTTGCTAAATATTAACTCCCTCCACACATTCTGTTGTGTCAACTACATCTACAAAACCCTGTTCTTAATGCAAACCATGCTCTGAAACTCTCTCTGGACAGATGTAATAGGACCCTTATCACCACACCAGAAATAAATATCTCTTTGATATCCCCAGGGTCAAACTTAATCTGTGTAAACACTCTATGCAAATTAAGAGACCTAGTCTATGGAACTCACTCCCTAATGAATTGAAAAACTGTAAAACTTTTGCCTTATTTAAAACAAAACCAAAAAGTACTTAATTTCATTTTCTTAGTTTCCTACACTGAGCTTTATTTTTTGCTCTGTATCTAGTGTTACCCAATCTCCTAATTCTTATGTATTTAACCCAAACAACCTTATCATTGTGTTCATTGCTGTCTTCCTTTATATGCTAGTCCATTTGCTGTATTGTGCCTACCAAATTTTGTCAACTACCATTCAAGCTTTCATTGCAATCAATCTTAGCTACCTAAGTGCTTTATTATACTGTACCTACAATTTTCTCTCATCTTTTTTTTTTTCTTTTTTCTTTCTTGCCATGTAACTGTTATCATTTCTTTTTTATATTTTTGCTAGTATTTACCTACTAAAAATTTTCTTAGATTAAGGACCTGCCCGAAACGCTGCGCGTACTAGTGGCTTTACAAGATTGTAATTACCATATTATATATTTCACATTCCCAATGTACCTTCTTGTATATGAATAAATAAATAAATAATAAATAAATATATATATATATATATTATATATATATATATATATTATATATATATATATATATATAATTGTGACGGGAAAGTGTTGAGTGTTGATGTTCGGCAGTCCTCCAATGGCAGGTGTCAATGCTTGGTCACACTTACAAAAAAGATAGACTGCTTGCCTGTTGTCTGTGGTAAGTAAGAGGGAGGAACACGTAAAACACAAAGATTGGTTCCAGTGCCTGCGACGGCGCTGGAACCAATTGTATTGGCGTATGCCTTTCCATTGGAGACATTCAGCGCCGTGGAGAGGGGGGACCTGCTGCCTGGTAACTTCTCGAATCCCAACAACCTACCCTGGCTTTGCGCCCTGGTGAGGCCACTCCAGACCGACAACCAGAGCGCAACTCCATAGTCTCCTGAGACTGATGGATGCCTACTACTACTATATATATATATGTCGTACCTAGTAGCCAGAAAGCACTTCTTGGCTTAGTATGCAAGGCCCGATTTGCTTAATAGGACGAGTGATTTTTTTTATTTTAAATTAATTGTTTCCAATTAGCTTATTGAATTATTATTATTATATTTTATTAAGAACACAAATTATTGACTTAGTTGTGTTAATTTAGGTTAGGTTAAATAGGTTAGGTACAAATACAATAGGTCGACAAACAGCGTTGATTAAAAAAATAACAGACATGGGTTGACAATAGAGGGGTAAGGTAGGTTACAGGGAATTTATTAGGTAGTGTTTAGTTTTAATCTTAAACTGGTTGAGAGAGGTACAGTCTTTAACATGGTTGGAAGGTCATTCCACATTCTGGGTCCTTTGATTTGTAGAGCATTTCTAGTTTGATTAAGTCGTACTCTTGAATATCAAAACTGTATTTATTTCTGGTGTGGTGCTCATGGGTTCTGTTACAACCTTCAATGAAGCTTTTGAGGTCAGGATTGGCATTACAGTTCAGCGTTTTATATATGTATAATACACATGAGAGAATGTGCAGTGACTTAATATCTAACATATTCAGAGATTTGAGTAGGGGAACCGAGTGATGTCTGGGGCCAGAGTTGGATATTGTCCTAATAGCAGCTTTGTGTTGAGTAATTAGAGGACGTAAATGATTTTGGTAGTAGAACCCCAAGCACAAATACCATAGTTGAGGTATGGATAGATGTGGCAGTAATAGAGAGTAACCAGGGCAGGGCGGGGTACATAATATCTGATCTTAGAGAGAATGCCAACAGTTTTTGAAACTTTTTGATATATTTAGAATGTGTCCCTGGAAATTCAGCTTGTGATCAATGAGAACGTCCAGGAATTTTCCATCTAATTTGCTACAAATTTGGGTATTGTTTATTTTGAGTTTTATTTGATTAGAGGATTTATTGCCAAACAGAATATAGAAAGTTTTGTCAATGTAAGGGTGAGTTTGTTGGCAGTTAGCCAAAGATGGACTTTATTTAGCTCAGTATTTACTGTGGCATTTAGAGCAAGGGGTCAGGACTGGAGTAAATGAAGGTTGTGTCGTCAGCAAATAGAATTGGTTTGAGGTGTTGAGAGGCATTTGGAAGGTCATTAATGTAGATGAGAAAGAGAGAGAGCCAAGTATGCTGCCCTGAGGAACACCAATGTTGATGGGTAGGGTGGGAGAAATTGAATTGTTCACAGAAACATACTGGAGCCTGTCAGTAAGGTAAGATTTGAGGTATTGCAGGGAGTGTCCTCTGACTCTATAATGATGTAATTTATGAAGAAGGTTTTGGTGGTTGACAGTGTCAAAAGCCTTACGCAGGTCCACAAATAACCCAACAGGGAACTCATTTTTATCAGAGCTGCATGAATTAAGTTAATCATACTAATAAGTGCATCGTTAGTGCTTTTTTTGGGTCTGAAGCCATATTGGCAAGAGCTAAGTATATTGTGCTTGCCTAGATAAGAGTAAAGCTGCTTGTAGATTAGTTTTTCAAAAATTTTTGATAAGTTAGGCAGGATTGAATAGGTCTGTAGTTGTTAACATCTGTGAGATCACCACATTTGTGGACAGGAGTTACTCTCGCTTTTTTTTAGAATATCTGGAAAGGTTTGGAGTTCAAGTGACTTGTTGAAGAGCAATGCGATTGCAGGGGCTAAGGATCTGGAGGCTTTTTTATAAATTAATGCTGGTATCTCCTCAAGGGCACTAGACTTGGTTTTAAGGGAAAGGATTATCTCATTGACGTCAGTGGAATTAGTAGGCTTTAGGTACAGAGACTGTGGATAGTTACCTGTAAGATAGTCCTTAACATCAGTACTGGAAGATGGAATATCATTTGCAAGGGATGACCCAATGGAAGAGAAAAACCTATTGAACTCAATAGCAGAATCAGAGGCTGAAAGCTGACCATCGTTATTGGACAGGAGTGTTGGTTTGTTGTTTAAAATCTTCTTTGATCCCAATATTTGTGAAATTGTGCTCCAAGTTTTTTTAATGTTGCTCTTTATTTGGGTAAATTTATCTTCGTAGTATTTAGTTTTGGCTCGTCTAATTATCTTAGATAGCAGTAACGAGTAATTCTTTGAGAATCTTTGGAGACGGTTCCTAGCCTATACTTCTTCTCAAGGTCATGTTTTTTATTAATGGATTTAAGTATTCCTTTGTAAGCCAGGGATTGTTAAGCCTTTTGGTTGTGACTTGTTTTGTATGCATAGGACAGTGGGTGTTATAAAGGCTAAGAGTTATTTGGAGAAAATATTGCACTGCTAGGTTGATGTCCTCTATGTTACCTAACTCGGACTCCCAGTTGATATTATCAGCAGCAGTCATAAAATCGTCTATAGCAGATTCATTGTGCAGCCTAAACTTATCTCCCTTGACTCTAGAGGTGGTTTGTTAATGTTAGTTAAGAGAAATGTGGGGTAATGGTCTGTAGTGATTATACCTGAAGTAAGCGGAGAGGTTATGTTGGTCCAGATGTGATCTAGAGTCGTGGCAGTACTATCAGTGATTCTAGTAGGTCTAGTGATTAAGGGTATGAGGAAGCAGAATTCATGCAGTTGAGGACGCTAACAGCAGTATGGTGTTCAGGCTTGCAGAGGTCAATATTAAAGTCCCCTGTGATAATTAGATGGTGTTTGTTCAGTCTGTTATCGAGTATTAGATTACTAAGGTTTGAATTGAATTCGGACACATCAGTGTTAGGAATTCTATAGACTGCACCCACAGACAGGATAGACTCGGCCCCCTTCACTCTGAAACTGGCGAAGATATACTCCCCACAGCAGTCTCTAGTTCTAATTACTTTTAAGCATGTTAGTTCTTGGTGGTAGTAAAGAGCAGTACCACCACCTCTCTGAATTTGACGACAGTTGTGAATTGCCGAGTAGTTAGGCATGTTAAAGAGTTGAGTAGTATCCTCTTTCAACCACGTTTCAGTAAGTATAATAAAAGTGAATTTGTTGTTAATAGTTTCAATCAAGGCACTAACATCTCGAAGTGTTTACCTAAGGATCTAACATTTAAGTTGATTACAGAGATATTGTGATTATGTGTTAATACATTGTTTACATCATGTGCTGTAAAATATCTGCAATTCAGATCATTAAAGTGATGATTGTCATAGATAGTGGATAAGAGTTTAGTTCAGGGTCTAAACTTGCCTGCATAAAAAGGCTGGTTGCAGGAAAACAAGGCAAGAATGGCAAATTACAAAATAGAATTATGATATAAAAGGGGGAAATATATAAACAAGTCTATACAAAACAAAAACAAAATGAACAAAAAAAGAAAAAATGAGGTAGCTTACAAGGGGCTTACAGGTACTCTCAAGTACACTGTAAGTAATAATTTGCATTATTGAGACACAGGCAAAGCCAGGGGTACAATGGAGTAAGAGAGTATGGCGAGGCAAGGCAACCTAGGTAATAAATGAAATCAAAGAAAAAAGTTGAATAATAAACATAGGCAAATTAAGCTAAAGATTATTAACTATAAGTAGTTATGATCGTATAATTAAAAAGACCTAAAGATAAAAAGCACTCGGTTAATTATGTCCAGAAAATGACTAGTAAAAGGTAAATTAAAAATTAATTAAAAAGGTAAACAAAGAGAAATTAGGATACCTAGCCCGCACTAGGTGACAAGGGGTTATTTATGTTGACTCATTGAGAGTGATAATAAAGTGAGACAAACCACATTGGGAGAGGAAAGTGTTGAGGTTATCCTCATTAGCAATTGTAAACATTTTACCTACTGTGGTCTTTCTTACTTTAATCAAGCCATCTCTAACGAAGCACTGATGAATCGCATCTGGGTTTTGATGACGGATTTGACGCAGGCGGTAGAGGAGTTGCTGTCTTTTTCTAGTCAAGCACTCGTTGATGTAGATTCCCTTTCGTTGGGATGCAGCTGTCCGGACAAGATGCGATTTCATGGACTGGGAGGCCAGTTTCAAGCGAATTTTGCGCTTTTTTATCCTGATGGGTTCATTTTGCCTACTCTGTAGGCAGCAATAATGTCAGTTTGTTTAGATTGACCTGCAATTCTTGGTTTAAGAGATCCTGAACAATTTCAATACACTTTTCACCTTCGCGTTCCACTGGAATAGCTTGGGACGACACAACTAAGAATCAAGCAGCTTTGCTGATCTTGTTCATCCTGGGTGACGGAACACCCCCGAAAGTGCTTACACTCTCTGGGATCGAAATGATCTAATATAGGCTCTATTATAATTATCAATTCAGTCTATGACTTGGGCTGTACCACTTGTGGTGGGGATGGCG
>WNGS01082955.1:0-16766 GCA_020271785.1 Procambarus virginalis
AAATCGGGCCTTGCATAGTAGGCTGACAAGTGCGTTGTGGCTACTAGGTACGACATATATATATATATATATATAATATATATATATATATATATATATATATATATATATATATATATATTTTCAGTTGTATCTAGTCCCTGGGACCATTCAGGCTTGTTTGCATATATATATATATATATATATATATATATATATATATATATAATATATATATATATATATATATTATATTTATATAATATATGTCGTACCTAGTAGCCAGATGCACTTCTTGGCCTACTATGCAAGCCCCGATTTGCCTAATAGGCCAAGTTGAATTTTTTTATTTCCAATAAATTGTTTCCAATTAGTTCATTTTAATAATTATTATTATATTATATTAGGAACATAAATATTGACGTAATTGTGTTAGTTTAGGTTAGGATTAGATAGGTTAGGTTAGGTTAGGTAGGGTTGGTTAGGTTCGGTCATATATCTATGTTAGTTTCAACTCAAATTTAAAGAAAATAACTTATACATTATGAAGTAGCCAGATTTATCATTTCATAAAAAAAAAATAGAAAAAAATATAAATTCAGGAAAACTTAGCTTATTAGGCAAATCGCACATTGCATAGTAGGCCGAGTACGACGTTCTGGCTACTTGGTACGGAATGTATATATATATATATATATATATATATATATATATATATATATATATATATATATATATATATATATTAGGGGTACCACCTCTGGTGCAATTGCAGGGACCAATATATATATATTATATATATATATATATATATATATATATATATATATATATATATATAATATATATATATATATATTATATATATATATATATATATATGTATATGTATATATACATATACATATATATATATATGTATATGTATACATATATATATATATATGTAGGAGGATGGAAGACAGAATAGGTGACATCGATGTCCATGATGCTTTTTATCTCCTCACCAAATGCCTATCCCTTCCGCGGCTAACCTACTTTCTGAGGTGCGCTCCATCTTACGACAACCGAAAGCTTGAAGAGTATGACCTCTTACTGAAGAAAATGCTAGAAAAAGTTGTTAACCTCTCCCTCAACGAATGCCAGTGGAAACAAGCCACTCTTCCTGTTAGGCTCGGTGGCTTGGGTGTCCGCACCGCCACCCAAATTGCTGACCCAGCCTTCCTGTCTTCCTCCTCATCATCAGATGACCTGGTTAAGGAAATTCTACCTGACACCCTGAGTGATGTTGTGGGGATACAGGACCCCCACTACACGGAATGGGGTGCCATGGCAGACCCAGCACTCAGACCAGCCATGCCAAAAGCCAAGAAGCAATCCAGTTGGGACAGCCTCATTGTAGACAAAGAAGCCACAGCTTTGCTGGAGGCAGCAACAACACCCAGTGATCGTGCCCGCCTCACAGCTGTGCAGGCTCCCCATGCAGGGAACTTCCTTTTGGCAGTCCCTATGTCTGCGACAGCCACACGTCTTGATCCACAGTAGCTCCATGTTGCAGTCGTTCTCCGTCTTGCTGCCCCTATCCACACTGTTCATAGGTGTATTTGCGGGGAGGCAGATGCTGACGAATATGGATTGCATGGCCTGCACTGTGGAGTGAAGTGGTTACTGGGGCTCAGAAAGAGGGCCATAATGATATGGTCAAGGAGGTGTGGGCTGAACTAAGAAAAGTTGGTGAGTTCCTCCGAAATCTTGGGCAGAGAATCGAGTCCATCGAGGCGAAATTAAACATTCAGGAGGTCAAGGAAAATCACAAAACAGTGAAGGAAAGTCAGGATATAGTGGTTGAGGGCAATAATGAAATATTGAGTGATGAAATGAAAGAAAGTGAAGTGTGTGTGAATGATGATAGTCGTTGTGAAAGGAAGAACCCTATAATTACACATAAAATGAAGGAATCATTTGGGCCAATAATGGACGTCACAGGACTGAAAAAATCTCTTGAGAATCGCAATGTCGCTTTTACTGGTGAGCTTGGGAGGAGGTGGGAGATATTATACAAGGTATGGCTAGCATTTAGTGAACTTATTGGGGATGACTTAGACAGTGAATTGTTTAATAATGGATCACCCTAAACTGAAAGTGTTGTCATGGAATGTTAATGGTTTAAGAAACAGGGTTACAGATATTCATTGTTATGTGATGGGAAATGATATTGATGTTGTAGCTCTTCAGGAGACAGGGGATAGGAATGAAGGCTTATTGAAATTAAATGGCTATAAAGGGTTTCACCTCTTCGCCGCAAATAACATCAGAGGCACGTCGATTTATGTTAAGAACTCCATACCAGCAGAGTTAGTAGAACCGCCGTCAAAAACGCAAGGTATAGAGAGTGTCTGTGTTAAATTATCATTAAGGGAAGGGGAATTTATTGTAGTTAATTTGTATGTATCCAGGAACTGCTTCGACGCTATCTACCTGACTGCATTTATACTAATCCTTCACTGGTCATTGGGGACCTTAATGCTCGGCACACAAGCCTTGGGACAGTGGGTAGTATTAATGCTAATGGGGTCAAGTGGTTACAGTTTCTACAAGATCATCCAGATACCTGTCTCTTGGGAAACGATGAACCAACTCACATCAGGGGAGGACGGCTTGACTATGCCTGCCTTTTAAACTCTCAGGGGATTATGGGGGAGGCTCGGGTTGTTCGGGAACTACTTAGTGACCACTTTGCTTTGAACGTTGAATTACCACTGGGGAAAAAACAAGTCCACTTTCAAAGGAAAAGGCTAAATATTAATAAAGATATGAAAAATTATTTTATTCAAAATATGGGAGATTGGTATCAACAATACACGCCGCTCTGTGTTGATAGTTTTTACGAGGACATGGTCGAGAACATAGAGAAATTAGTACAGAGGGAAAATAACGGGGGCAGGGGAAGCAAGACGCATGGACCTAAGAAATTTAAATATCTCAATGATCAGCAAGTTAAGGGGTGGGAGAGAATGCTACGGAGTGCACATAAAGAATGGTTAAAAAATGGAATGAGGGATGAAGAGAAAAATACAATGTTGGAAGTGGCTAGGGAATGCAGTCAGGTGAGGAAGGAGGCGCGGGACAGATACTGGCAAGACTTTGCGCAGTCCATTGGTAATACTAAGAACCTTAAAGACATATGGAGAGCAGTAAATAAAATCAGGGGTTGTAAGCCCAAATTCATTGCTCACTCAGATCCAGGGAAGGTTGCTAATGAGTTAGTAGATAAATGGGCTAGTGCTGCTGGTATGGAGTCCTTACCTGCAGACACGAGAGTCACCATTGAGTCATGGGAAAATATTAGAAATGGAGTAACTTTATGTGCCTTAAATACAAGATCTATAGCATGCACTGAGATAACTCACGATGAGCTACTGGATGCTATAAAAAGTGGCAGCTCTACTGCTCCTGGAAAAGATGGAGTAACGTATGACATTCTTAATTATTTAGCCGGTATGAAACCTAGTCCCTTACTTGATTTGTTTAATATGAGTTATAGAGAGGGAAAGTTACCAAGAAAATGGAAAGAGGCTGTCATCATTCCTATCCCTAAGTCAAACGGAGGCTACAGACCTGTCTCCTTAATATCCTGCTTTTGTAAAATGATGGAAAGGATTTTGTTAAATAGGCTACTCTACCTTGTAGGTGATAACATGTCCAGTAATCTCTTTGGTTTTATCAAAGGCAAAAGTACTGCCGATTGTCTCTTAAAGTGTTTGTCTAATGTGGATGACAATTGTAGAGTTTTTGTTGATCTGCAAGGAGCATTTGATAAAGCCAATGGGGAAGTAATCTTATACGAATTAGCCAATCTGGGAATAACAGGGAGATTGCTACACTGGATAAGGGATTATCTACAAGGCAGAAAAGGTCAGGTGTATTACCAGGGATACATGTCTGAGGAACGGATGTTTCAGTTAGGTACCCCACAAGGGGGAGTATTAAGTCCCACCTTATTCAATGTATTAATGAACAGATTAGCATCAGAGATGTATCCTCCAGGGGTCACGACGATCATATATGCTGATGACATTCTTATACAAGGCACTTCTGGGAACAAAATTCAAACTGCTCTTAACATACTTGGTACAACCTGTCACAAGTTAGGCTTAGTTATAAATGCAGATAAAACCAAATATGAGTATAGGAAACGAAGAAATATAACACTTACTCTAAATGGTGTGGAACTGAGCCGTGTTCAGAAGTACAAGTATCTGGGCATGTATGTTGGATACACATGTGAGAGTAAAAATGCTGAAATAAATCATATCAGCACCTTATGTAAAGCCCGTCTGCATCCTCTAAAAGCACTGGCTTTTTCTGGTAAAGGTGTTGGGGTACCTATCTTGCGGATGTTATACATAAGCACTGTTCGGTCCCTGATAGACTACGCAGCACCCGTTTTGTCTTACACAGGCCAAGGCAGACTTAAAAAAATAGAGCTGATACAGAACGAGGCTATGAGGATTATTCTTGGATGTCAAAGAAATGCAATGATTGAAATAATGAGAATGGAATTAAATTTACAGAGTGTGTGTGATAGAGTCCGTGACATTAACACTAGAGTATCTATTCGTTTCATGCGGAGAAAAGGAGGGGATAAGCTGTTTGAGAGCGTTCAGACCTGCCTGAGTGACGTACACACTTCCAGGAAACTGAGGGAGACACGCTACACGAGGGGATTAGCTCATGACCTCAGGGAATACGATGTACTTGACTGCTGTAAACCCTCTCGACAGTGTAATATGTCTGCTCCATGGAAAGTACAGAAAATAGACGTCGAAATTGTACCCCTCAAGGTGAAAAAGATTCATCATGAACCGGGACAATTACGGTGTTTGTATGGAAGCATGATATCTCGGTTACCAAGAGGCAACAGTTTACATGTATATTGTGACGGGTCGGTGGCGGAGGATGGCAGGGCAGGGTGTGGTGTCCTAATAAGGGAATATACGGAGTTTGGGACTGTGGACAGGATAATTGAACTCCGGCTTAGTAATTATATATCATCCACACAAGCTGAACTGCAGGCCATTCTGGCGTGTTTGGAGGAAGTACGTCATGACGACAAAAATGTTTTTGTATTTGTCGATAGCCGAGGAGCACTTGAGTCCTTAAACAGTCGAAACCCAGTCTTCATCTCCATAGTTGAGGATTGTAAGAGAAGAATAACTGAGATACAGCTGAAAGGACATAGTGTGAAATTCATGTGGATTCCATCTCATGTTGGAATAGTGCTCAACGAGGTGGCGGATGACTTGGCCAAACGTGCCACATCAAAACCACAAGTTGACATTGAATGTGAATTCACAATGAGACAAATTAGAAGCAAAATCAGAAATATTCAGGCACAGGCAGGAGCGGAGAGGAGAGATCTAATGTATGAGAGAAGTCAAACCATGCAACACTACATGTATGTGAGTCAAAACACCCATTTCACTTATGGTAAAAGGAGAAATGCTTGGAGTGACTCTGTGTACATGCGGCTCAGGCTTGGGTACAAATATTACTGGGAATATGGGATAGGTGTTCATGATAATGACACGAAGTGTAAACTATGTGGTATGTTAAGGTCTCACACCCTTGCCCATTATGTTCTTGATTGTCCGTTGATTAATGTATATAGAAACACTAAGATAAGGACTGTTCCTGAACAAATAGCCTGGATGTGTCACAACGGAAAGGTTGATGAAATTCTTGAGAGATATAAGAATTTTGCACCAAGACTGTAATATTTTGTTGAATTATCTGCATGTCACTTGCAAATTGTCTATACAGTATACCTAGGTCATAAAAGTATTTGTGTACGTCTGATATCATACTACTTGTGAAGGAGGAAATGTATATGTTTATCTCTCAGAATGTTTGGTAATATGATTATTGTTTGTGATGTGTGTCTATGTATATATTAACACGATGTACTGAACGGGGTGAGAATAGCTTGAGCTACCTCATCCCTTTGTGTGTATTTTACATCAATAAACTTATTTCAATTTCAATTTCAATTTGCACTGTGGAAAATCTGGTGGTTGGCACACTAGACACGACGAAGTCAATGACATCATTAAAAGAAGCCTTGCCCCTGCTCAGTGTCCAGCGGAGAGAGAGCCCCGCAATCTACTGAACCGTGACTGTTAGCATTACCGGCCGACCAGACGGAATCACACTGCGTCCGTGAAAGGGTGGCAGACAGTTGGCATGGGACTATACTTGCGTATCCACCCTGGCAACCACATACATCAACCTCTCTGCCAGCACAGCAAGAGCCGCGGCGACACACAGAGAAAGAGACAAGTCGGCCAAGTACAGGCAATTAGATCATCGTTACAACTTCGTTCCAATAGGGTCTGAGACCCTAGGTCCATGGGAGAGAGGGCAAGAAGGTTTCTTAAGGATCTTGGTTCCAAGCTCATTGACACCACAAGACACCCTAGAGCGGCATGTTTTCTCTTTCAGCGCCTCAGTGTCGCGATCCAGAGGGGGAATGCTCACTGCATCCTCGGTTCCTTCCCGGCGTCGGAGGAGTTCGAGGAAATCTACAGCCTCTAGGAAGCTAACTTTTTTTTGTGTCCTCTTAATGTTCATTTTTTGCATAAAATCAGATATGTAACTGTATAACCTTGCATAATAAAGTGTACACCTTTAAAAGGGGGGGTGGAAGGAGAAGCGAACACTCTTATGTATTCAGAGTTAAATGACAAGTTTTTCCCTGAACGCTCTGTGTTCCCTTCTCTGAGGCTGTGGGTCCCTATAATTGCGGCAGAGGTGGTACCCCCCTCTATATATATATATATATATATATATATATATATATATATATTTATATATATATATATATATATATATATATATATATATATAATAACCCCTGAGTGTGGTCGAATCTGTGGTGCATAAAGCAGATTTATCCTTCCCACCAGGATCAGCAGGCGGGTTCACAAGACTAAGACCCAACAACATCAAACAAATGCTCAACCCTGCACTGGGAGACATTGCACAGGGCCTCCTGCTGGAACTGACTAGATTCTTCAACACATGTCTAGCTGACTACATGCAAGAGACCATACGGATCTCTCTTTTTTGGCGCATCATTCTTGCCCAGTACGCGACAGAACACAAGCACTCTGGCCCAGTACATGACAGAACACGAGCATTCTGGCCCAGTACACGACAGAACACGAGCACTCTAGCCCAGTACACGACAGAACACGAGCACTCTGGCCCAGTACACGACAGAACACAAGCACTCTGGCCCAGTACATGACAGAACACGAGCATTCTAGCCCAGTACACGACAGAACACGAGCACTCTGGCCCAGTACACGACAGAACACGAGCACTCTGGCCCAGTACACGACAGAACATGAGCACTCTGGCCCAGTACACGACAGAACACGAGCACTCTGGCCCAGTACACGACAGAACACGAGCACTCTGGCCCAGTACACGACAGAACACGAGCACTCAGGCTCAGTACATGACAGAACACGAGCACTCTGGCCCAGTACACGACAGAACACGAGCACTCTGGCCCAATACACGACAGAACACGAGCACTCTGTCTCAGTACATGACAGAACACGAGCACTCTGGCTCAGTACATGACAGAACACGAGCACTCTGACCCAGTACACGACAGAACACGAGCACTCTGGCTCAGTACATGACAGAACACGAGCACTCTGGTTCAGTACATGACAGAACACGAGATTCTGGCCCCGTACACGACAGAACACGAGCACTCTGGCTCAGTACACGACAAAACACGAGCATTCTGGCCCAGTACACGACAGAACACGAGCACTCTGGCCCAGTACACGACGGATCACGAGCACTCTGGCCCAGTACACGACAGAACACGAGCACTCTGGCCCAGTACAAGACAGAACACGAGCACTCTGGCCCAGTACACGACAGATCACGAGCACTCTGGCCCAGTACACGACAGAACACGAGCACTCTGGCCCAGTACACGACAGAACACGAGCACTCTGGCCCAGTACACGACAGAACACGAGCACTCTGGCTCAGTACACGACAGATCACGAGCACTCTGGCCCAGTACACGACAGAACACGAGCATTCTGGCTCAGTACACGACAGAACACGAGCACTCTGGCTCAGTACACGACAGAACACGAGCATTCTGGCCCAGTACACGACAGAACACGAGCACTCTGGCCCAGTACACGACAGAACACGAGCACTCTGGCCCAGTACACGACAGAACACGAGCACTCTGGCTCAGTACACGACAGAACACGAGCACTCTGGCTCAGTACACGACAGAACACGAGCATTCTGGCCCAGTACACGACAGAACACGAGCACTCTGGCCCAGTACACGACAGATCACGAGCACTCTGGCTCAGTACACGACAAAACACGAGCACTCTGGCCCAGTACACGACAGAACACGAGCACTCTGGACCAGTACACGACAGAACACGAGCACTCTGGCTCAGTACACGACAGATCACGAGCACTCTGGCCCAGTACACGACAGAACACGAGCACTCTGGCCCAGTACATGACAGAACACGAGCACTCTGGCCCAGTACATGACAGAACACGAGCACTCTGGCCCAGTACACGACAGAACACGAGCACTCTGGCTCAGTACACGACAAAACACGAGCACTCTGGCCCAGTACACGACAGAACACGAGCACTCTGGCCCAGTAGACGACAGAACACGAGCACTCTGGCCCAGTACACGACAAAACACGAGCACTCTGGCTAAGTACACGACAGAACACGAGCATTCTGGCCCAGTACACGACAGAACACGAGCACTCTGGTCCAGTACACGACAGAACATGAGCACTCTGGCCCAGTACACGTCAGAACACGAGCACTCTGGCTCAGTACATGACAGAACACGAGCACTCTGGTTCAGTACATGACAGAACACGAGCACTCTGGCCCAGTACACGTCAGAACACGAGCAGTCTGACTCAGTACATGACAGAACACGAGCACTCTGCTTCAGTACATGACAGAACACGAGCACTTTGGTCCAGTACACGACAGAACACGAGCACTCTGGCTCAGTACACGACAGAACACGAGCAATCTGGCTCAGTACACGACAGAACACGAGCACTCTGGCCCAGTACACGACAGAACACGAGCACTCTGGCTCAGTACACGACAGAACACGAGCACTCTGGCCCAGTACACGACAGAACACGAGCCCTCTGGTCAAGTTCACAAATCAGCTCTCACATGTCCCTGAATTATCTGATGGGATGTGTGAATACATTTATATTACAAGTTAAAGTGCGGGTCGCACCAACGTCGTGACGCACCACCAGTTGGGGCAATTACTAACTGCTTGGACAACCGAATCAGTTAAGCTTTGCCTCGTAAAGCACATGACCAGCTCTGAAATATATTCTGACCATCCATTCTCTCCAAAGCCTTTCAAGCTGACGCGGCAGCTACGGTGTTAAAGGATGTTCTCACATGGAATTCCCAATCAGATTCCAGTCCATCAGAGCGCCATTTTCCACTCCTGTACTTTTATCTTTCGCGTGGTTTTGTTCCACATTGTCACCATAGATATAATTTAATTTGATTCCATTGGAAAAGGAAATTATATCATTCCTGTCCTCGTCTTTTCTCTTATGATCTCAGTAATATTCCAGCGGCAGTTTATCACAACGTAACATTCTGTACGAGGCTGTAAGGAAAGCTTAGCCCGTGTGAGTTTCGCACTGGTAGAGGGTATTAAGACGACCTACAAGCTCGGATATGAGGACAGATTAAGAACAGTGATGGAAGGGAAGGGAAGCTGGGAGAGAAAGATGGTATCAATTCTCACTTTGATACAGTCATCGGGGAATGGAACGCTGACCATGCAAAGAGCGAAACCGTCGCTGAATTTACTAAGAAAAACTCCTTAGTCTTTGTATTGCATATTTCCAGATCTGTCATTGAAGTGCTTTATTATTTTTTACTTACATTCGTTGCAAGTTACACAAGTCAGAAGAAAATGAAGGTCGTACGAAGGAAAATATGATAACGATCGTAAGAAGTGTGAAATGCGATAATGCTCAATGGACGAAGAATGTGATGATGTCTAAGAGAAGGAATATGGTAATGGCCGAGGAGTCGAAATAAAACTTTAAGGATATATTGCCCCTGGTAATCCACCCACTGCGCAGTCATACGTCTGTCCGATTAATGTCGTACTGCGCCACTATCACGCCATTATTGTACATTACCGCTACGCTCCTCGTTTCCCTGTCCTCGTATTACAGAGAAATTGGAACGACAATTAAAACAGAATACGAAAAGAGGTCCTGTCTCTCGGGAAGTTCGTAGACAATACCCACCTTCGGAACAATATGCAAGGCATCTCAAAGTGCAAATATTTAATAGAAGCTGCTTTTAAGATAATGCCCTTGCATGTCCTCAGGGTGTTATATAAACCTCACCTTAACATTGTGTTCGCTCCAGAACCAAAAGCAGGTAAAACCAGCCCACCGACAGAAAGCAGATGTGACCTCCCCTAAAGCCAACAAAGAGAGGTGATAAGCTTGATATGGGTTACCAGTACCCGATGGTCCTTGATTCTGTTCACTTCTGTTTGTGTGCGTGTGTGTGTGTGTGTGTGTGTGTGTGTGTGTGTGTGTGTGTGTGTGTGTGTGTGTGTGTGTGTGTGCGTGTGTGTGTGTGTGTGTGTGTGTGCGTGTGTGTGTGTGTGTGTGTATTGACAAGAACGAGCTCATAGCTCTTGGTCTCCGCCTTTCTAGCCATCGGTTTAATGATTCGACGCCTTATTTCTGTGTTTCTGTGTGTACTTACCTAGTTGTACTTACCTAGTTGTGCTTGCGGGGGTTGAGCTCTGACTCTTTGGTCCCGCCTCTCAACTGTCAATCAACTAATGTACAGGTCCCTGAGCCTACTGGGCTCTATTATATCTACACTTGAAGCTGTGTATTGAGTCAGCCTACACCACATCACTTCCTAATGCATTCCATTTGTCTACTACTCTAACACTAAAAAAATTCTTTCTAACGTCTCTATGGCTCATTTGGGCACTCAATTTCAACCTGTGTTCCCTAGTGCATGTGCCCCTTGTTTTAAATAGTCTGCCTTTATCTACCCTAGTTACCTAGCAGTAAATAGGTACCTGGTAGTTAGTCAGCTGTCACGGGCTGCTTCCTGGGGGTGGAGGCATGGTAGAGGACCGGGCCGTGGGGACACTAAGCCCCGAAATCATCTCAAGATAACCTCAAGATAACCCTATAAATTCCTCTGAGAATCTTGTAAGCGGTGATCCTGTCCCCTCCAACTTTTCTGTCTCCCAGTGACGTGAGGTTTAATTCCTGTAGTCTCTCTTCGTAGCTCATACCTCTCAGCTCGGGTACTAGTCTGGTGGCAAACCTTTGAACCTTTTCCAGTTTAGTCTTATGCTTGACTAGATATGGACTCCATGCTGGAGCCGCATACTGCTGGATTGGTCTGACATGTTTTACAGAAAGTTCTGAAAGGTATCTTACACAAGTTTCTAAAGGCCGTTCCTAAGTTAGCCCACCTGGCATATGCCGCTGATGTTATCCTCTTGATATGAGCTTCAGGGGACAGGTCTGGCGTGATATCAATCAGGTCTTTCTCTTTCTCTGACTCTTCAAGTATTTCATTTCCCAAATGACACCTTGTATCTGGTCTCTTGCTCCCTACACCTATCTTCATTACATTACATGTACTTGGGTTTAACTCTAACAACCATTTGTTCGACCATTCCTGCAGCTTGTCCAGGTCATCTTGAAGCCTCAAGCTGTCTTCCTCTGCCATAATCCTTCTCATAATTTTGGCGTCGTCAGCAAATATTGAGAGGAATGAGACTATATCCTCTGGGAGATCATTTACGTATATCAGAAACAGGATAGGTCCGAGTACAGAGCCCTGTGGAACTCCACTGGTGACTTCACGCCAATCTGAGGTCTTACCCCTCACTGTAACTCTCTGCTTCCTATTGCTTAGGTTCTCCCTTATCCACTGGAGCACCCTACGAGTTACTCCTGCCTGTTTCTCCAGCTTATGCATCAGACTTTTATTGCGTACTTTGTCGAAGGCTTTCCGACAGTCCAAAAAATGCAGTGTGTGTGTGTGTGTGTGTGTGTGTGTGTGTGTGTGTGTGTGTGTGTGTGTGTGTGTGTGTGTGTGTGTGTGTGTGTGTGTGTCTTTTCTGGCACTCCCACCTTGAGCTGTTGTGTTTAGGCTAGCTGTCTCTTCATCGCGACTCCTCGTGCAATATTAACCTGGTCAGGACCAACCTCAACGACCAGTAAATAATTAATTAACAAAATAATAAAATTTAATTAATTTACTCTCCAGACACAAAGCAGAACGCTTTAAAAGAAACCAACGTCGTCTATGCCTTCAAATGCCCACTTGGGGACTGTAAGCCTCAAAGAACTCAGTATATAGGCAAGACAACAACATCTCTTTCCAGGTGATTAACGATGCATAAGCAACAGGGCTCCATTAAGGAACATATAATCTCTTCCCACAACCAGACCATCATCAGAGAAATCTTAGCAAACAACACAGAAATCATCGATAGATACAGCGATAGCAGGCGGCTTGACATCTGCGAGGCACTACACATCAAGAAGTCAACAGCAGCAATCAACAGCCAATTAATGCACAACTTTATTCTACCCACTTCAAGACTCCGCACCAATATAGAAGCATCAAGAAATATGGGCCAATAGGCCCTTTGCAGTTACTTCCATTCTTCCCTTTAATTTACCCAATTTATACCCATTGTTTCGTGTTCAGTCTTTTGTTGAAAGTTTTGTTCATCTCATCCAAAACTGTTGTAACATATCACCTCACCCAAAATGCGGGTATATAAGATGAATGCTGTTTAAATCATAGTTGATCATTTGGTCACCATTTGGTCCGGGAGACATCTCCCGTCGCGCAGGGTGCAGTTGCGCCTCCACAGATCTCCAGTATCATCTTTTGATACTGGTAATGGCTCAAAAGGGCCACCACTTACGGGCTATTCATGCCCGTGCCACCTCTTGGGTGGCTTAATCTTTATCAATCAATCAATCTAAATCATAGTTGCCGTCGCACCTCCACAGATCTCCAGTATCATCTCTCGATACTGTTAATGGCTCATAAGGGCCACCACTTACGGGCTATTCATGCCCGTGCCACCTCTTGGGTGGCTTAATCTTTATCAATCAATCAATAAATCATAGCATAGTAGAACTCTGTTTAGTGTTTGCCGGTTATAATTGTGTGTGTGTAACCTAAAGTCTTTGAAAATGTAATAAGTTACTACGAAACGCATTCAAGTGTCGCGTCAGACTAGAAATAAAAATTAATTTTGGAGAATTGATTTTTCAATTACTATCGACAGTGAAAAGAAACATAAGAAATATTGAGAAAATTCGTGTTAGAATTATTAATCTTACTTTTTCGGTCATATTAATATATATGTTTACAAGAAAGACTGCTACCAAAATATACTAATATATATATATATATATATATATATATATATATATATATATATATATATATATATATATATATATATATATATGTATATATATATATATATATATATATATATATATATATATATATATATACTCATATATATATATATATATATATGCGAACAAGCCTGAATGGTCCCCAGGCATATATGCAACTGAAAACTAACACCCCAGAGGTGACTCGAACACATACTGCCAGGAGCACTCTGCAACTGGCGAACAGGACACCTGTGACCCAAAGAATGAGGAGATTTGATGAAATACTATGCACAAGATTACTTTCAAAGTGCCTGCGGGATGATGGGGAATTAGCCCCGCAGTAAGTAGACTTTCTGCGGGGAACACGGGCCACAGGGATAAGAGCCTCGTTGGACGTAGAATCACTGTTTACCAACGTACCTGTGGATGAAACAATCGGGATGATAGCGGACAGAGTGTATCGTGATCCGGCCTGTACTCCTCTTGACATACCAGAAAACATTCTAAGGAAACTACTCCAAGCTTGTAATAAAGAGGCACCCTTCTTGAGCCCTGATGGGCACATGTATAAGCAAGTAGATGGGGTCGCCATGGGTTCTCCCCTAGGTGTCCTGTTTGCGAACTTCTACATGGGTACCATCGAACAGAAGGTCTGAGTTGACATGAATTTGAAACCTGCCATACACTGCAAGTATGTTGACGGCATTTTTACACAGGTACCTGATGTCAGACGTCTGCAGGAGCTGAAGGAGGCATTCGAGCGGAATTCTATGATGAGTTTCACTTGCGAGATGAAGAAGGATGGGAAGCTGCCCTTTCTAGATGTAACAGTTACGAAAAGGAGCGGAGGTTTCCACACTGCAGTCTACACTAAGGAAACAAACATAGGAATGTGCATCAATGCCAACAGTGACTGCCCAGACAGGTACAAGAGGAGTGTTGTCAACGCTTACGTCGACCGTGCTCTCAGCCACAGCTCAAGATGGTAGCAAGTCGATGAAGAACTCTGTAGGGTAAGGCAGGTCTTAGTCAACAACGGCTTCTCCAATGGTTTTGCTGAAGACATCATAAAAAGAAAGGTGAAACGCTATGGAACCTCTGAAGAGTCAAGTAACACAACACCTTGTACCCCTTATTAGACTATTTTACAGGAACTTCTTTTTGACGGCTCATAAAACGGAGGAAAGGGTCCTGAAAGATGTTAATAGGAACGTTATCCCTACAGACAAAAATCAGAAGATACAATTGACGATTTAATATAAAACCAAAAAAACGGCCAACCTACTCATGAAAAACTCTCCAGACACAAAGCAGAACGCCTTAAAGGAGACCAGCGTCGTCTATGCCTTTAAATGCCCACTTGGAGACTGTAAGCCCCAAAGAACTCAGTATATAGGCAAGACAACAACATCTCTCTCCAGGCGATTAACGATGAATAAGCAACAGGGCTCCATTAAGGAACATATAATCTCTTCCCACAACTAGACCATCACCAGAGAAGTCTTAACAAACAACACAGAAATCATCGATAGATACAGCGATAGCAGGCGGCTTGACATCTGCGAGGCATTACACATCAAAAAGTCAACACCAGCAATCAACAGCCAATTAATGCACAACAATATTCTACCCACTTCAAGACTCCGTACCAATGTAGAAGCATCAAGAGGAAGTATGGGCCAATAGGCCCTTTGCAGTTACTTCCATTGTTATGCTCTCATATATCCATTAATACCCCATTGTTCCGTGTTCTGTCTTGTGTTTGTCAAAAGTTTGCTGAACTCATCCAAAACTGTTGCAACATATCAACTCACCCAAGTGCGAATATATAAGACGGATAAGCTGTTTAGTGTTAGCATAAGTATGACTCTGTTTAGTGTTTCAGGTAACAGTTGTGTGTGTAAACTAAAGTCTTTGAAAATGTAATAAGTTATTACGAAACGCGTTAAAGCGTCGTGCCAGACTAGAAATAAAAATGAATTTTGGAGCGCTGATTTTTCAGTTACCACCGACAGTAAAAAGAAACATAAGAAATATTGAGAAAATTCCTGTTAGAATTATGCATCTTAGTTTTTCGGTCATAGTTAACAATATATATAAAATCTATCTATCTATATAATATATATATATTATATATATATATATATATATATATATATGTATATATATATATATATATATATGTATATGCATATATATGCATATATATGCAAACAAGCCTGAATGGTCCCCAGGACTAGATACAACTGAAAACTCACACCCCAGAAGTGACTCGAACCCATACTCCCAGGAGCAACGCAACTGGTATGTACAGGGACGCCTTAAACCACTTGACCATCACGACCGGACATAAGGAAGTGATAGCCGAGGCTATATGAACCACTTCCCCGCTGGCACTCGGATGGTAATCTTGGGCATAGCATTTTATCAAATCACCTCATTTTTGGGGGCAACACATGAGGAACACAAATGCAAACAAGCCTGAATGGTCCCCAGGACTAGATACAACTGAAAACTCACACCCCAGAAGTGACTCGAACCCATACTCCCAGGAGCAACGCAACTGGTATGTACAGGGACGCCTTAAACCACTTGACCATCACGACCGGACATAAGGAAGTGATAGCCGAGGCTATATGAACCACTTCCCCGCCGGCACTCGGATGGTAATCTTGGGTATAGCATTTATCAAATCACCTCATTTTTTGGGGCAACACATGAGGAAAACAAATGCAAACAAGCCTGAATGGTCCCCAGGACTAGATACAACTGAAAAACTCACACCCCAGAAGTGACTCGAACCCATACTCCCCGAGCAACGCAACTGGTATGTACAGGGACGCCTTAAACCACTTGACCATCACGACCGGACATAAGGAAGTGATAGCCGAGGCTATAGTGCCTCGGAAGGATCACTATAGTGCCGGAGGAGTGCCGGCAGGGAAGTGGTTCTGCGTTAATTAGTCAATGTCCCAATCTTCTCAATGTTAGTACTGGTATGTACAAACTTGATCCAGTTTAAGTTACAATATTACACAACATTTAAGAAAAAACTTTGATAAGGGAGGCAACAATGTCTCATTACAATTTATATTCAATTATTGTGTGTCACATGAGGCTTTTCCTTAATCTTCTTCCTTATTCTCTGACCGCTAATCCTCTTTGACCCCTCCTGTTTCTGGTAATCCTTTCCCCATAGATGGGTTGGTCAGGTCCATGTGCTGACCTGTACCC
>WNGS01082962.1:0-20581 GCA_020271785.1 Procambarus virginalis
ATTTGCACAACGTTTTGAACCTCCATGGTTCATTCTCAAGTGAAAAAGAATTTTCAGAACTGTTGATTTATACCCACACTGGGTCAGGTGATAAGACAATAAAGGTAAAAACATGGGGGATACATAAGGGATAAATGGGGGATGAAGCACATAATAACATAAGAATAAAGGTAACTGCGGAAGGCCTATTGGTCCATACGAGGCAGCTCCTATCTACATACAAAGATTAATCAGGTATAATTGGCCTATTATGTTGAACAGTGTCTTCTGTGTTGACATCGTTATGTTCTGGTCTTGTCCTTACTCTCATGGTGGGTAGAGTAGTTCGTGATTGGGTGTTCATGGTAGGTTGTTCTATTCTTTTGTGAATTGCTTCAAGAATTTGTAATCTTCTTGCATCTTGGATTTGTCTATTATACTGGTTTTCTGTGGGGAGCCCCTACGGCTCCCTGGAGCTTATCGGGCTAATGTATGTTATGTTAGACCGGGACATTAGCTATGGAGTTCAGACCTACCAGGGACCAGCGCCAGAACCTGGCCCCTTCAGAGAGGTTTCAGGGAGCAATGGCCCTGGAAAACCCCATATGGTTGGGGGTTTTCCTTATCTGCCATCGACCGGGGTTAGGCACCCAGAAAGGTAGGCGTAACAAAACAAACCCCACATGGTAAGAAACTACAACAAAACCGAACAGAGGTAGAAACTCCCTACAATCCCAAGGAAAACAATCAAACAATCACTTTACTGCCGCGCCGGTCGTCCGCGCAGCCCTCCCCTCCCCGGGAGGGGAGGGGGGGGGCCCCGGACCTCACCACGCCGGCTGCCTTCAGTTCGTAAGCTAATGTCAACCGGGATAGACGCTTCTCTGGCCTCAGTTTCCTAGGCGGTGTTTGCCTTGTGTGGCGTTCACTGCTGTGTGTTGTGTTGTGCGGTGGCCAGGAGTACCTCATCAGTGCCGGGGCTGCATGTGCTTAGTGGTTGACTTCCCTAAGCGCCCTGTGAGTACTGCCCTTGCGTCACAGGGTTATCTTCCCTGGGGCGTTCGGGAACCATTCCCGTAGAGGTTCTTGCTGCTTGGCATTTGCCTCGCCCTTGGGGCCAGCTGGGGCTTGGGGCCCTTGTTTGGCCCTGGGTAGGGATTGGTATTGTGCTGGTTAGGGCGTCAAGGTGTTGCACAGCCTGCCACCTCAGCGGCGGCCGGTTCCTGTTGCCTCTGGAGACGGTGTACTTTTGCGGGGTTTTTCTTTTGTTTTTATTTTCTTGCCTGGTGGGGGTCTGCATAGTGTGGCTATAGTTCCACTGGTAGTGTTTGGTGGCCCTCTGCTAGGCCCCCGTGATTGTACACGTCCCAGGGGTTTTCAGTATTATCTTTACCCTTGTTTTCGGGTTTCTTAACCGGTTAGCAACACCTTGCCCGGGCTTCCCGTAGTTGCTAACCTACGGGCCCTGGAAACCCCTGTCTGGGCTCGGGGGACCATTGAATGTGTCTTCCGGGTACCAACCCGTCTTGTACGGGATCGTTGGTTGCTGTGCCCTTGTCTCCAGGTGACAGTCGCCATTTTACCTCCGTCATGCTGCCTGTTGGGTCACTGACACCTTGACCCGGAGTCTTGCGAGAGTGTTTCTCTGCTTGTTCTCCAGTACTCCTGATGTTATTACTGTTCAGAGTACAGGCGGCATCCGTGTTGCAAGCTAGGTTAGGTTGCTGCAACATGTTAGGTTGGTTTCCCACTCGGATGCCCCGAGGCCGCCCCGTTTTGGTTAGGTGCTGTTCGCCCCTCCCTCCTGTTCCCGGCTCCGGACCGTCTGCGGGTTTCGGGGTCGGGGCGGGGTTTAGTTGGGGCAGAGACTCGGGCGGTTTTCGGGGGCTGCCCCATTCGGGTTGGGGGACGGAGGTTTTCGAGCCTGTTCCTCCTGCCAAGGCTTCTGGGGCTTACCAGCGGCCCTTTCTTGCTGCCTTTCCCATGGACTCTTGCTTTTCTTTAAGGGCGGAGGGCTTGGAGGACGGCTCTGCCCCGGGGCCTCTGTTGCTGGTTCCCGGGGCTGTGGGGGATGCCTGCTAGCAGTTCTGGGGCGGTTTGCCCCTGCCGGGGTTTTTCTGCTTTTGGGCGGAGTTTTTAGCCCATCCAGTCTGCTTGCTTCCCACTTTTGCTGGCGTGTTTTGTGTATCTTAGCGTCAGGCACAGCCCCTGCTGGCGGCCATTTTCGTCTGCCTGTTTCCCGGCGTGGCCACCAGGGCGGCGTTGCGGTTTGTTTACATACGCCTGGGTGTGCGAGCGAGCGTCTGGGGTGAGTTTTTTCACCCTTTTTTCAGGGGTTTTATTCTCCTGTTGTCGTTTCTTTGCTTTTCTGGTGTTTCTGCCCGTTACTGTACCTCTGGGTACGTTTGGGTGTTGATTTTACACCGGGCTTCCCTTTTTGTCTGTTTTGGGTCTGGGCCCATGGGTTTGGGCTCAGTGTCTCTGGCTGTTAGGCTTGCTCCCACACCTTGTCCCTCGGTTTTCGGTCTGTTATGACCGTTTCCCAGAGGGTTCTGTCTGGGGGCTGCGCTTTGCCTTCTGTGGTGTTCTCCGCCGGCAAATGTGGTGGTTTGGCCTCCCCCTGGTTCGATTCTGGGTTCCTTTGGGTTCTTTGGTTTCGTTCCAGAGGTTTCTTCCTCTTGGGCCCCCTTTTGTGGGTTCAGGGGGCTTTGTTTCCTCATGTGACCCGGTTCTGCCTTCTGGGGTTCCGGGGTCTTCCTGGCTTGCAGACTGCTCTTTTTGGGTCTAGGCACATGTTGTGGTTGTGCTGGGACTTTGAGGTTTTGCTGTCGAGGTGGGCCTTTTGATGCAGTTTAGTGCCTTCTTTGCCTGGCCGGCGTGGTGCTCTCTGCCCACTGGTCGGCAACTTGTACTTTACATTTACAATGTATGTACTCGCCTCGTTGTGCTTGCGGGGGTTGAGCTTTAGATCTTTGGTCCCGCCTCTCAACTGTCGTTCAACAGGTGTACAGGTTCCTGAGCCTATTGGGCTCTATCATATCTACACTTGTAACTGTGTAGGGAGTCAGCCTCCGCCACATTACTTCCTAGTGCCTGTGTGTACGCTTGTGCATGTGTACGCTGTGTGTGTGTGTGCATGTGTATACACGTGTCACATATCTTGTATGTTTGTGTATATGTATGTGTATATACATAATGTGTATGTGTATTTTTTTTTTCTCTCTTGGAAGGGGCTCTGTTCCCTTCTCTGTTGGCGGGGCGCTGGGGGAGCAGCTTGCTCTATTACCTCTCGCATGGTCCCGCTGTTGGTGGGCGCTTTGAGTTGTCTTCCGGCCTCTGTTGGCGTCGGTGGACGGCTTCTCCCCCTTTGGGGGGTTCAGAGCTGGCGGGGTGGGCTGCTTCCCCTGCGTTTCGTCGTGTCATCTTCGTGGGTGCGTTGGACGTGGTCGTTCCGCCCCATCCTTCTGGGTTCCGGCTTCTGTTGGGGGCCGGGTGCCTGGATGGTGGCCCTGGACCTCCAGGTCACTTCTTGGAACGTTCCTCCCCGGTTTTTCTGGGTCTGGCACGGTTGGTGGTGGGGCTTCAGGCTTGCTGTTTTTGTTGCCTGCCCTATTTTGTAATGGGCACTTGGTATAAATAAAATTTTTTTGCATCTTTACCGGATCTTAGTGCCCTGTCTGAGTCTGAGATTCGGTGTCTGGCCTACCTCGACGACTGACTGGTGTGGGCTCCCAGTCAGTCCGCGTGTCTGCTCGCCAGGGGTGTGGTTCTTTCCAGATCGCCGGGTTTGGTGTCCTGGTGATCGGGAGGCTTTGCCATCTGTTTCCATCCCGGGTTCGGGCCTGGGCCTTGTTAGGGCTATTGGGCCACTCATTGTCTTTCCCTCCAGAAGTGTTACTGCGGCTGTGGTCCCGCCTTCGGCTGTGCATGAGGAGGTCCCGGGTTGCTCAGCGGTTGCTTGAGCGGTTGTGCGGGAGTCTGAATTTCGCCGTGCTAGTCTACCCGCCGGGTCGGGTTTGGCTTCGGCGTCTGTTTTGGTTCCTTCGGGGATGTCCTTTCCGCCTCTCTCGCGATCGTTGGGTTCGTCCTCCAGGGGTCTTATGTCGGTTGCTGCGTCACCGGCTTCCTCTTCGGGGTTTTTCGGGGTTTGGTGCCTTGGCGCCTTCCCGAGCCCTCGCTCGATGTGTTCACGGACGCGTCGTCTCTCGGCTGGGGTTTTGTGACCAGTGCTCACCAGGCAGGCCAGGGACGGTGGGGTCCTTCCTTCCATCGGGCTCACAGCACGGTTCGGGAGTTCGCAGCTGTCTGGTTCACGCTTCGGTGGATTCGGGTCGCTCGGGGATTGACCATTCACCTCCATTTGGACTGTTCTCCAGTGGTTCATTGCCTGAACCGCGGGGTTCTCTTCGGTCTTTAGGTCTTGGGGTTGGTCCCTTCGAGTGGTTCGTCTGCTGGATTCTCGGGGTTTGGCTCTCCGTGCGGTTCACGTCCGGGGTGTGTCCAACGTTCTGGCGGACGGTCTGTCTCGCTTCCCTCCCCTGACCACGGAGTGGACGACGACTCGTTTCGTTGGATCTGCCAGACGTACGGTCTCCCAGATGTGGACCTCTTCGCGTCGGCGTGGTCTCGGCGTCTCCCGGTGTGTGACGCCCTTCCCCGACTGCGCAGCGTTCGCGGTGGATGCCTTTCGGCAGGACTGGTCTAGGTGGGGTTCCCTGTACCTCTTTCCTCCGGTCCAGCTGTTGCTTCGGGTTCTGGTTCGTTGGAGACATTCCCAGGGAGTGTAGTCCTTGTGGCCCCTTGGTGGCCGGCCCAGCCTTGGTTTCCGGTGCTTTTGACTCGGTGCCCGAACCCGGGACGTTTCCCGCGGCTCCGCCTCTTTCAGCAGGTCGGTCCGATCTGGTACGGGGCTGGTTCGACCTTCTCCTCTGCTCTTCGCGTCTGGTCATTTTGACGCGGGTGTATCACCAATTCTATGGTGATCAGGTGGCTTCATTGATGGTGTCCCACCTGAGAGCTTCGTTTCGGCATCAGTATGGAGTTTCCTGGCGTTCTTTTCGCCATTTTCTGGCTCTTTGTAGGTTGTCTTTCTTTCTTGGCTTGTTCAGGACTGTCATTTGATGCCTAATACTGTCGCCTCGTATCGTGCGGCGCTGGCGGAGCCGCTCAAGCTAGCTTTCGGGGTAGACGTTACATCCGCCCCGTTTAGTAAGCTTTACCGTGCTATGTTTCACCTCCGGCCTGCTCATGCGCCTCCTGAGCCATCCTGGTCCTTGGACAGGGTGCTCTCCTATCTTTCCTCTCCTCGGTTTGTGGTGGCCCCTTCGGTTCCTGATTGTTTTTCCATGGCTTTGTTTTTGTTGGCATTGGCCTCTGGGGGGCCGGGTAGGGGAGCTTCATGCTCTCCTCTGGCGCAAGGGCTTCTGCTCTTTTGGTCCTGGGGGTCGGTTTGTCCCTTTGCAGCCTTCTCCATCTGTTCTGGCGAAGAACGAGACGGCTGCTTTCCGGAGGGGTCCATGGGTCATTGATGCCTGGTTGGTTCGGCCGGGGGTGCATCATGTGTTGTCTTGTTGCGGCGCTTCGCTGTTACCTGCGCGCTTCAGCCAGGGTGGCTGGAGATGCGCTTTGGGTTGATCCGGTTTCCCTCGTTCCCTGTTCCTGGGCTCGGGTCTCCCAGGTTGTCCGCAGGGTTATTAAGTCTAGCCAGCCTGCGGTCTATCCTCGCGCCCATGATGTTAGGATGTTTGCGGCTTTGGCTGCTGTGTTTGGTAATATGTCTTGGGCACATATTCGGGCGCGTGGATTTTGGAAATCGAACAGGGTCCTGGCCGCCCGTTAATTGGGTGAACGTCCCAGTTCCTCGGCGTTCTTGTGTTGCTTTGGGTCGCAGGTTGCGGTCAGTTGTCTCGACTTCACGTTGTGGAGTTTGTGGCCGCCGCCTCCCGGGTATGTCCCCTTTTTCCTTCTCTTTGGGTATGTAGCTCCAGGGAGCCGTAGGGGCTCCCCACAGAAAACCAGCGTTGAATGTAATGAAACGCCATTTTCTGGGTGAGCCCCGGAGGCACCCTGGTGACCCTCCCTCCTATCCGGTCGGCGGGGTTTTCGCGTTGGTTGACGCCTAGTTTCCGAACTATAGGCAGCCGGCGTGGTAAGGTCCGGGGCCCCCCTCCCGGGGAGGGGAGGGCTGCGCGGACGACCGGCGCGGCAGTAAAGTGATTGTTTGATTGTTTTCCTTGGGATTGTAGGGAGTTTTCTACCTCTGTTCGGTTTTTGTTGTAGTTTCTTACCATGTGGGGTTTGTTTTGTTATGCCTACCTTTCTGGGTGCCTAACCCCAGATGATGGCAGATGAGGAAAACCCCAACCACAAGGGGGTTTTCCAGGGCCATTGCTCCCTGAAACCTCTCTGAATGGGCCAGGTTCTGGCGCTGGTCCCTGGTAGGTCTGAACTCCATAGCTAATGTCCCGGTCTAACATAACATACATTAGCCCGATAAGCTCCAGGGAGCCTCCGGGGCTCACCCAGAGTTTCATTACATTCAACGCTGGTTTTTTGTTCAACATTTCTCTTGTTAGGGTGATGTCATAGGCTTGTCTCATGTGATTCCTGGGGGCACCGAATTGAAGATGACATGTCAAACGCCTCGTCAGCTTGGTCGACGTCATACCTATATACTTAGATTGAAGGTTACATGCGTCGTTGGGGCAAGTGTACATGTATACAAACAAAAAAAAAACAGCCCGAAGCCGACGGAGAACCCTCTACAGCATTCAAGCGTTGTATACATGTACATGTGTACAACCAGTCGGTCCGCTTGTCTGCTCGCCAGGTGTGTGGTCCTTTTCAGATCGCTGGGTTTGGTTTCCTGGTGATCTGGAGGCCGTTCCATCTGTTTCTGTCCCGGGTTCGGACCTGGCTGGGTCTTGTTTAGGGCTCTTGGACTGCTCCTAGTCTTTCCCTCCAAGAGTGTTGCTGCAGCTGTGGTCCCGCCTTCAGCTGTTCATGAGGGGGGTCCCTGGTTGCTCGGCGGTTGCTCGAGCAGTTGTGCGGGAGTCTGAATTTCGACATGCTGGTCTGACCGCAGGGTCAGGTTTGGCTTCGGCGTCTGTTTGGTTCCTTCGGAGACTCCCCTTCCGCCTCTCTTGCAGTTGTTGGGTTCGTTCCTCCGGGGATCTTGTGTTGGTGCTGCGCCACTAGCTTCCTCTTTGGGGTTTTCGGGGTTCCGTGCCTTGGCACCGCCCCGAGCCTTTGCTCGATGTGTTCATGGACGGGTCATCTCTTGGCTGGGGCTTTGTGACCAGTGCTCACCAGGTCGGCCGGGGATGGTGGAGTCTGTCTGTCCGTCGGGCTCACAGCATGGTTCAGGAGTTCGCGGCTGTCTGGTTTGCGCTTCGGAGGGTTCGGGTCACAATGTGCGCTACCATTCAGCTCCATTCGGACTGTTCTCTGGCGGTTCTTTCCCGGAACCACAGGGTTTCTCATAGGTGTCTGCCTTTGGGGTTGGTCCCTTCGAGTGGCTCGTTTGCTGGATTCTTGGGGTTTGGCTAACCGTGAGGTTCTTGTCCGGGGTGTGTTCTACGTCCTGGCGGACAGGCTTTCTCGGTTCATTCCTCTGTTAGCAGATTGGCCAGTTATCGCCGACTCGTTTCGTTGGCTCTGCCCGACGTATGGACTCCTGGCCATGGACGTCTTTGAGACGGCGTGGTCTAGGCGTCGCCCATTCTATGTGGCGTCCTTACCCGCCTGCGAGGCATTCACAGTGGATGCCTTTCGGCAGGACTCCACGGCTCTTCGCGTCTGGTATTTTGACGCAGGTATCATCATCTCTGTAGTGATTAGGTGGCTTTGTTGATGGTGTCCCTCCTGCGAGCTTCGTCTTGTCGACAGTATGATGTTCCTGGTGTTTCTATGCTCCTTTTTCTTGCTCTTCGTAAATGCTCGTAGGTCATCTTCTCTTTCACATCGGGTTGTCTTGTCCTTTCTTGGGTTTTCAGGACTACAGTTATTTGATGTTTCTTACTGTCGCCTCATTTTGTGCGGCACTGGCGGAGCCACTCCGGCTTGTGTTTGGGGTGGACGTCACATCTGCCCTGTTCCGTACGCTTTCTCGTGTTTTGTTTCACCTCCGGCCTGCTCATGCGTCGCCTGAGCTGTCCTGGTCCTTGATCAGGGTGCCCTCTTATCTTCTCCTCAGTTTGTGGTAGCCCCTTCTGTTCAGGTTTCTGCTCTTTGGCACTGGTGGTAGGTTTGTACTTTTGCAGCCTTTCTCCGTCCTTCTGGTGACGGTCAAGAAGGCTGCCTACCGGAGGGGTCCTTATGTTATTGATGCTTGATTGGTTTGGCCGGGGGTGTGTCCTGTGTTGTCCGGTTGAGCTTTATTGCCGTTACCTGCGTACCGAATCTGGGGATGCGCTTTGGGTTGATCCGGTTCCTCTCGTTTCCTGTTTCAGGGCTCGGGTCTCCTTGGTCGGCCGCAGAGTTTTTAGGTCTTCCAGCCTGTGGTCTATCCTAGCGCCCGTGCTGTTCGGACGTTTGCAGCTTTCGTTGCTGTGTTGGTGATGTCTAGGGCTCATTTCGGTCGCGAGGATTTGAGGGTCGCACAGGTTCCTGGCCGCCCGTTCTTTATGCGTGCATCTGCTCCTGTGCATTCTTGTTGCCTTGGGTCGCAGGTTACAGCTTGTTGTCTTGGCTTCGCATTGCGGATTTTGTGGCGGCCACCTCCCAGGTCAGCCCCTTCTTTTCCTTCTCTTTGGGTATGAAGCTCCAGGGAGCTGTAGGGGCTCCCCAAAGAAAACCAACGTTGAATGTAATGAAACGCCATTTTCTGGGTGAGCCCCTGAGGCTCCCTGGCTACCCTCCATCCCATCCGGTCGGCGTTTTTTTTCCGCATTGGTTGAAGCCTAGTTTCCGAACTGAATGCAGCTGGCGCGGTGAGATCCGGGGCCCCCCCCTCCCCCTGTCGTGGAGGGGAGGGCTGTGCCGACGATCGGCGCGGCAGTAAAGTGTGATGTTTGCTTGTTTGGTTGTTTTCTTGGGATTGTAGGGAGTTTCTACCTCTCTGTTCGTTTTTTTGTTTTAGTTTTTTACCATGTGGGGTTTGTTTTGTTATGCCTACCTTTCTGGGTGCTTAACCCTGGTCGATGGCAGATAAGGAAAACCCAAACTACAAGGGGGTTTTCCAGGGCCATTGCTCCCTGAAACCTCCCTGAAGGGGCCATGTTCTGGCAGTGGTCCCTGGTAGGTCTGAACTCCTTAGCTAATGTCCCGGTCTAATATAACATATATTAGCCCAATAAGCTCCAGGGAGCCTCCGAGGCTCAGCCAGAAAATGGCGTTTCATTACATTCAACGCTGTTTTTCTGGGGGGAGCCTCTACGGCTCCCCGGAGCTATCCATGGCTCATATGGATACCCTAACTATTTTGCATCAGTTGATGTGGGTGGAGTTCTAGGCCTACCGGGGACCACGAGCCAGAACCTGGCCCCCTCAGAGAGGCACGGGGAGCAATGGGCCATAGAAATGCACATGTGATTTGGAGCATTCTATATCTGCCATCGACTGGGACAGGCACCCAGAAAGGTAAGCGCCACAAAACAAACCCCTATTCTGGTTAACAACAAAAATTGACAAACGAGTTGACAGAACTCCCCCAGGAAAACGAACTAACAAGCATGACGTCACACGAGCCGCGCCGCATGTCTGCGCAGCTCCCCCCTCCCCGGGAGGGGGAAGGGGAGCCCCAGACCCCCGCGCCGGCTATCGTCGCCTCAGTTCCTCGGCTGATGGGATAATGCACGGTCATGTGGCTCCAGCTCCGGTCTTGTTTCTGTGCTGTGACTTGTTTGCAGTGCTGCTCTTACGGTGATCGTGTGAGCTGGGAGTAGTATTCTCAGGTACTCAGGCTGCATGTGCTTAGGGTCACCTTCCCTGAGTGCCCTGTAAGTACCGCCCTTGGGGCTTGGGGTTGCCTTCCACAAGTCACCTTGGGTCTACCTCTGTTGGCTTTTCGCTGCTTGGCGTTTGGCCGCCCCGAGTGTTTGGGAGTTTTCCTCCCTTATTTACCTTGGGGTAAGTGGTAGTTGTAACACTGGTGGGGCGCAGGGCACTGCATAGCTAGTTTTCACCTATAACAGCGGCCGGCTCTGTTCCCTCTGGGTACGTTGTCCACTTATGTGGTTTTTCTTTTATATTTGTTTTTCCCTGGTAGGGGGGTCTGCCTTGTTCCCCCCCCCTTATATTAGGTTCGTTTGTGTGGTGGCACCCCCTGCTTCGCCCTCACGGGTGGACACGTCCCGTGGGTTCAGCTTTAGCAGTTTGCTTGGTAGTTTGGGGCGCCGGTTAGCAGTGCCCTGCCTGGGATAACCCTTAGCAGACCCAGTCTAGGGGCCCTGGGAAACCCCCCGGGGGCTCTCGGGTCCGATTGTGGAGACCCTTGCGTCCCCTCTCGCTTTGTGCAAGTTGAGGGTTGCTCTGTCCCTTTGTCTCAGGGTGACTCTCCTTGTTTTTGCCTCCGTCATGCTGCCTGTTGGGTCGGTGACACATTCGACCCTGAGTCCTGCGAGCTTTGTTGCTTGTTCGTGACTCCCGTCACCCAGTCTGCTGATGAATTCCCGTGGGTGCAGGCAGCTCGCGCGTTGCAGGGTAGGTTGTTGCAACGCGCTCGGGTTTGTCGCTTCCCCGGACGCTCCGATGCTGCCCCGCTTGTGTAGGAACACACTTGGGGGTTTTGGTCGCTTCAGCCTTGGTTCTTCCACACCCCTTGATTTTCCCCCTCCTGCTTCCGGCCCCTACGCGTCTGTATGCTTTGGGGTCGGGGCGGAGTTCGAGGTTCTGAGACTTAGGCAGTTTCGGGGGTTGCCCCGTCCGGGGTAGCTGCGGAGGCATTCGAGTCTGTTCCTCCGGCCGATGCTCCAGGGTCTGACCAGTGGGCCCCCTTCTCTTCCAGCTCTCTCGGCTGCCCCGGCTTTTTCTTGTGGGGCCGGGGCTTTGGAGGTCGACTCGGCCCCGGGGCCTGTTGTAGTGGCTCCTGGGGTTGGGGAGGAGCGGCCTTGGGGGGCTTTGTGCTCCATTGCGCCCCACCTGGATTCCGTCCTTCTGAGCGGGGCTTACTGTTGCGAGGAGTGGGGTTTTTCTTTCCCCCCTCTGCGTACGATTTGGGCTTGGGTTCTGCTCCTCCCCGGGTTTGGTTCCGTGTCCCTGTGGTTCCTTCGGTTCTGTCTAACGAAGTTTTTCGGCTAACCGCATCTCTTCGTCTGCGGTGCCGTTGGCCTTTGCGGCTTACCTCCTGCGTGTCCCGCTACTTGTAGCAGTTTTGGGCTACTTGTAGCAGTTTTGGGCTACTTCTCGCCCTGTTGGGCTACTTCTCGCCCTGTTGGGCTACTTCTCGCCCTGTTGGGCTACTTCTCGCCCTGTTGGGCTACTTCTCGCCCTGTTGGGCTACTTTTCTTTCGCGTCCTGCCTGTTACACTGCACACGTTTCTCCTACCGTCCCTGTGGCTCAGTTGGGTGCTCAGTTTCCGCCTGTGTCCCCTTGTGTGCCACTCGTGTACGATTTATCTATCTTCTCTGTCGTTTCCTCGGGGAGTGTGGGGACGTTTTGCTGCGGTTTTGGTACTGCAGCTGCGTGTCGGGGTTGATTGTGGCATTATGTTCGGCCCTTCCGTGCTCCCTCTGGGGCCCTCTTTCTTTGCCGGTCTTGCTGTGCTGGGCCTGGTTTTTCCAGGTTCCTTGGATTCTCTGTCTTGTCCTCGCCTCGTTGTGCTGGTTGGGGATGAGCTTGGGGTCTTCATCTCGCTCCTCGCTTTTCCTCCGGTTTCCGTTCAAGTTCCGGATCCTAGTGGGCTCCCTTCCTTAGTGTTGTTCACGGCTGCCCCGGGGTTTTCTTGACGCTAGGGCTTTGAGGGACAGCTCGGCCCCGGGACCTTCAGGGTGGGTTCCCGGGGCAGGGGTGGTGCTAACGTAAGGGGCCTTCGGCCCCGTTGGTCCCTGCCGGGGTCTTTCTACCCCTCTGGGCGGGCTTGCGGTTTTGTGGTGTGGGGTTTTTCCGTCCCCCCGCTCCACACGTGCTTTGTGGGCGTCGGTCCCTCCCTGGGCTCGGTTTTCCTTGTCCAGTGTGCCCGTTGTTTCTGTCCTATCGGTGGGTGTTTTTCTACAGTCTTCGCCCCTTTTTCCAGGACGGGCCTTCTCAGTCATGTCCCCCCTCTTCTTGGGGTTCTGCATGACTTTTGGTCTCGGGTGCGACAGAGTTTTTTGTGCCTTCGTTCTTTGTTGGCTTCTTTTGTTTTCGAAGGTTTGGGACAGTTTTGGGGTAGCCTTGGTAGCTGCACCGAATTGCCGTGGGAAAGGAGAAAGCGGATAAACGGAGGGGAGATCAACACCCACCGTGAGACGTTGACATGTCAGTCAGTCCGACCGGCGCAGGTCACAGTCCTAGCACCGTATACTGCATTAGTCATCTGTTGGGGCTCGTGACACCCGTCACCGACAACTTTCTTCCTTGTCCCCGGTCGCTCAGTGGCTTCCGGCACCCACACCATAGAGAGAAAGCAGCAGGCGAGGACACTGCTGCTCCTCTCGTTGACAGGGCCGGCGCCTGCTACTCTGGCGGCGTCTTGTGCTAGGTTTTCTTTGACACACTTCCCAGTGGGCCCCTCCTCCTTCACTCTACTGTAAACGTAAATGTACGTGTGCGGCGGAGAATGAACGGGCAGGAATAATGAGAGAGAGAGTGGGAAAAAGCAATTCTGTGTCTTCTAACCCAAGTCAGCTCCTTCCCGTTTTCTGGTACGTCTGTCGTCATTCGGTTGAGCTTCCCTCCAGTCCTTTCTAGGGCTTGTTGGTCCTCTTCCCGGCAATTTCTGGATGTTTGGCCTTCTTGTTCTTTTGTGCATATCTCTCCTCTTCGCGCTGTCTCGGCGCTACTCGTTTTCCTGGGGGTGATTTTGCTCCTTTTAATAAGTCTTCGCTCCTGCCCTTCTGCGGGGTGTTGGTGCGGGGCGGCTCCTTATGCAGGTTCCTTCCCTGTCGGCTGCACTTGTGGTGGTGGCCTTGCACGCTTGTGGCATTTTGGTTTTGGTCCTGCGTTTTCTTTTCCCTCCTGGGGCTGTCATAGGATTGGCTTGCAGAAGGTGTAGAGGCGCTTGGGACTGTTCCTGGGTCTGGCACCTTGGTTTCTGCTGCTAGCTTTCGGTATCGATGTTCCTTCTGTGCCGTTTCGCAGGCTGTATCGTGCATTGTTTCGCCTCCGGCCGGTTTCTACACTGCCTGTACCGTCCAGGTCTTTGGACAGGGTGCTCTCCTGTTTTTCTTCTCCTTGGTGGTTGTGGCTCCTTGGGGCCAGGTTTGCTTTGCCTCGGCTATCTTTTGGCATTGGCCTCTGGGGGTCGTGTGGCAGAGCTTCATGCTCTTCTCAGGCGCAGTGGTTTCTTGGCTCCTATGATCTTGGTCATAGGTTTCTTCGTCTGCGGCCGTTCTCCCTTTTTCTGGTGAATGTAGTGCCTGCTGCTTTCCGGAGGGGTCCTTTGGTTGTTGTCTCGACTTCGTGTTGAGGAGTGGTTCACTGACCGCCTCCCGGGTATGTCCCCTTGTTTTCCTAGGTAGTCTTTGGTGAGGTAGCTCCGGGGAGCCGTAGGGGCTCCCCCCAGAAAACCAGCATTGAATGTAATGAAACGCCATTTTCTGGGTGAGTCCCGGAGGCTTCCCGGCACCCTCCCACCCTCCGGTTGGCGGGTTTTTCCCGGTTTTGATATCCAGCCTCAGAACTGGGGCGGGGATAGCCGGCTTGGGGGTCTGGGGCTCCCCTTCCCCCTCCCGGGGAGGGGGGAGCTGCGCAGACATGCGGCGCGGCTCGTGTGACGTCATGCTTGTTAGTTCGTTTTCCTTTGGGAGTTCTGTCCACTCGTTTGTCAATTTTTGTTGTTAACTAGAATAGGGGTTTGTTTTGTGGCACTTACCTTTCTGGGTGCCTGTCCCGGTCGATGGCAGATATAGAATGCTCCAAATCACATGTGCATTTCTATGGGCCATTGCTCCCCGTGCCTCTCTGAGGGTGCCAGGTTCTGGCTCGTGGTCCCCGGTAGGCCTAGAACTCCACCCACATCGACTGATGCAAAATAGTTAGGGTATCCATATCAGCCATGGATAGCTCCAGGGAGCCTCCGGGACTCACCCAGAAAATGGCGTTTCATTACATTCAACGCTGTTTTTCTGGGGGGAGCCCCGTCGGCTCCCCGGAGCTATCCCAGGCTGATATGCTAATTTCAGACTTTGGCATCAGTCATGTGTATGGAGTTCTTAGGCCTACCGGGGACCACGGCCAGAACCGGGCCCCCTCAGAGAGGCAAGGGGAGTAATGGCCTATAGAAGCCCCCGTGTGGTTGGAAGCATTCTATGTCTGCCATCGACCGGGACAGGCACCCAGAAAGGTAAGCGCCCCAAAACAAACCCCTATTCTGGTTAAAATTGCTACCAAAATCCGAACTAGTGGATAGAACTCCCAAACAGAAAAACAAGCAAACTAGTGTGACGTCACACGTCACCGCGCCGCTGTCTGCGCAGCTCCCCCCTCCCCGGGAGGGGGAAGGTGGAGCCCCAGACCTCCCACGCCGGCTATCCACCCATCAGTTCTTCGGCTGATGCTATAGGCACCGGTTATGTGCTCCGGCTCCAGTGGTTGTTTCAGCACTGCACCTAGAGTGTGGTGTCTGTTTTCTAGGTGGTGCGCGAGCCGGGAGTGATTCTCCAGTACTCGGGCTGCATGCGCCTAGGGTTCCCTTCCCTAGGTGCCCTGTAAGTACTGCCCTTGGGACTTGGGGCCACCTTCCACAAGTTCCTTGGGGTCTGCCCCTGCTAGGCCGTTTACTGCTTGGTTTTCGGCCGCTCTTTGTGTGCTCGGGTGTTCTGTCTCCCTTGTTCGCCTTAGAGTAAGGGGCAGTTTTGCACTGGTGGGGCGCAGGGTACTGTGCAGCTTGTCTTTTCCCAATCATAGCGGCCGGCTCTGTTCCGCTTGGGTACGCTGTCCTCTTGCGGGGTTTTCTTTTTCTTTTTGTTTATCTACCTGGTGGGGGGGTCTGCCTTCGTTCTTGCCCCTGGTGTCCCTTGTGTTCTGAGTTTTCTGGTGGTACCCCCTGCTAGGTCCCCGTGAGTGTACACGTCCCGGGGGTTCAGCTCTTAGAAAGTTGTTTGGTAGTTTTGGGTGCCGGTTAGCAGTACCCTGCCTGGGATACCTGAGCGCGAGTCCTCTTATAGTAAACGCTCGGGACCCTGGGAAACCCCTGGGGGCGCGTGGGTCCGATGGATGTGACCCCAGAGCCCCCCCCTCGCTTCCAGCGAGTTTGAGGGTTGCTCACCCCTTGTCTCTGGGTGACTCTGTTTTGCCTCCGTCTGCTGCCTGTGGGGTCGGTGACACCTTCGACCCGGAGTCCTGCGAGTTTGTTGCTCGTTATGGCTCGGTTACCCAGTTGTGCTCAGCTGGTGCGGGCAGCAGAGGCGTTGCACTTGAGCCTTGGTGGTGGCAACGCTCTCGTGGTAACTCCCCGGGAGCCCCGGGGCTGCCCCGTTTTGGTTCTTGTTTTTCCCCTGGATTCCCCTTCCTGCCTGCATCCGGTTCCTTACCGTCTGTAGGTTCAGGGCGGGGTTTGGTGGTGTTGAGACTCGGGCAGTCTCGGGGAAATCCCCTTCCGGGGTAGTGACGGGGGCATTCGAGCCTGTTCCTCCAGCCGTGTTGTAAGAGTCTGCCAGTGGGCTCCCTTCCTTAGTGTTTTCACGGCTGTCCCGGTTTTCTGGTACGGCCGGGGCTTTAGGGGGACGGCTCGGCCCCGGGGCCTGTTGTGTGGGTTCCCGGGGCTGCGGAGGGGCTGACTTGGGGGGCCTTGGCCCCATAGGACCCCGTGGGGGTTTTTATCCCCCTCTCGGCGGGGCTTGTGGTTACGCGGAGTGGGGTTTTCCTCTCCACTCGCCGTACGTGCTGTTGGGCGTCGGCCCCTCCCCGGGCTCGGTTCCTTGGCCTTTGAGTCGGTTGGTTCCGTCCTGTGGGTGGATGTTTCCCCCCACCCCTTTTTTTGGGACGGTGTTTTCGTCATGTTTCCCCGTTCTGGGGGTTCTACATGACTACTGGTCTCGGGTGCGCATGCGCCTTTGTGTGCCTTCGGGACTGGTTTTGGCTTCCGTGTTCTCGAGGGTTCGGGAAGGTTTTTCCTACTTCCCGCGTTATTGGAACGTCTGTCGGCTCCTCGTCCTTGTTGCCGAGTTGGGCTACTTGTAGCCCTGTTGGGCTCCTTGTGGTCCTGTTGTGCTCCTTGTAGCCCTGTTGGGCTACTTTTGGCCCAGTTTGGGCTCTTTCTGGGCCTGTTGGGCTACTTGTGGCCCTGTTGGGCTACTTGTGGCCCTGTTGGGCTACTTGTGGCCCTGTTGGGCTACTTGTGGCCCTGTTGGGCTACTTGTGGCCCTGTTGGGCTACTTGTGGCCCTGTTGGGCTACTTGTGGCCCTGTTGGGCTACTTGTGGCCCTGTTGGGCTACTTGTGGCCCTGTTGGGCTACTTGTGGCCCTGTTGGGCTACTTGTGGCCCTGTTGGGCTACTTGTGGCCCTGTTGGGCTACTTGTGGCCCTGTTGGGCTACTTGTGGCCCTGTTGGGCTACTTGTGGCCCTGTTGGGCTACTTGTGGCCCTGTTGGGCTACTTGTGGCCCTGTTGGGCTACTTGTGGCCCTGTTGGGCTACTTGTGGCCCTGTTGGGCTACTTGTGGCCCTGTTGGGCTACTTGTGGCCTGTTGGGCTACTTGTGGCCCTGTTGGGCTACTTGTGGCCCTGTTGGGCTACTGTGGCCCTGTTGGGCTACTTGTGGCCCTGTTGGGCTACTTGTGGCCCTGTGGGCTACTTGTGGCCCTGTTGGGCTACTTGTGCCCTGTTGGGCTACTTGTGGCCCTGTTGGGCTACTTGTGGCCCTGTTGGCTACTTGTGGCCCTGTTGGGCTACTTGTGCCCTGTTGGGCTACTTGCAGCCCTGTTGGGCTGTTGTGGCTTTGCGTGCTTTTTGGGCTCTGTCTTCGCTTCTTTGGCCGGTTTTTCTTGTTCCTGCTCACTCTTTTGGCTACTTTTCTTGTGCAGTAGTCTTGGTTGCCGCCTTCCCGCAGGGTAGGTTGCGCGTTTTCGGCCAGCATGTCATGCGCGTGCGCCGCGGAGTTTGTTTTGGTCTGGGCGGTGTGTAGTGCCGGTGTTCGTCGTCTTTTTGCTCCAGTGCTTCGCCTTTCGCTCTTCTCCCTTGCCGCGGTATGTGCCCCTTTTCGCTCCGGGGGTGTCCTGGGTTCCAGTTGTGGGGAGGCCGCCGAGGTTTCCCCTGTGTCATGGGTGTGGGCCGCCTTCTTCGCCTCTTCCTTGCTCTCCTGCAGGTCCGGCTCTGGCTTCTTCACCTGGCGGTGCTCCCAGGTTCTTCTGGGCTCGGTTGAGTCGTGTCACTTCGAGCCACCGTTTGCCAGGTGAGTTTCTGCGGTCTGGCGTCTTTTGGCAGGGCGCTGGATGTGGTGTTATATGCCTGTCTTTTCTTAGGTCTCTTTTTGTACGACTGAGACCGTTCGCACACCAGTGTCGGTCCCCTTTTTTCACCCCTTCCTGTCCCACTCTTGTGCATGTCCAACCCATGCTAGGGTCATTCAGGGGTCCCACCTTTGTTAGTGTTATGTGGTGTGGGGGTTTGTGGTGTTGGTTCTGTACTCGCCTGGTAGGGCTCCTGGCTGTGCTTGCAAGGTTTATGCGCTCTGGCTTTTGGGTCCCGCCTATCTGGTAGAACTTGCGGGATAGTACCAGTGGAGTGCAGTGGTGCCATAGGCACACTCGGGGAACACTGTATATCCATCAGAGGTCTGCAGTTGTTACACGACCTCCTTGCGAGCATACGCCTTCTCGCTGGTACCTTATCTTGAGGTTAACTTGAGGTGCTTCCGGGGCTTAGCGTCCCCGCGGCCCGGTCATCGACCAGGCCTCCTGGACTGGTCATGCTGGCTGTTGGACATGGCTGCTCGCTGCCCGACGTATGAGTCACAGCCTGGTTGATCGGGTATCCTTGGAGGTGCTGATCCGGTTCTCTCTTGCACCAACCCGTCCCCGCATCTTTATTACGTCAATATTGACTTCTTCGTTCCGTGCATAGGTGCCATACTAAACATAATAGTTTCCCTTAAAAAACTTCGTGGAAAACACCGACCTTACCTGACCTACTTAGTAGGTTACAATAAGCATCTTATGGTTTCGTAATTACAATTGTTACTTAACCTATTATAGGTATGCCACTGAACTCTGTGAGGGGATTGCAAGTTATGCCCCTATGGTACGGTCTGTGGACTTCCGGGGCACACTAGCTTGCCTTCGACTTAGTTATGGCCCATCCTGGTTGTGGGGAGTCTGTGGGCCTGCAGGCCGCCCCATGCGTCTTCCTGGTGGGCCTCCCTTGGCCGGTCTAGCCTGGCCTCGGGCCGGGCTTGGGGTGTACATGAGCTCCCGGTTCCCCATCCAGCCGGTTTTGAGCGGGGTTTCTCCGCCGTCGGTCGCCTGGTAGGCGGGTTCCTGGGCCTGCTGGGTTCTGTCGTGTCTCCGTGGGCCCTGTCTGGGGTCTATCTGCTCCGTTCTCTGCCTTTGCCGGAGCGAGTTGCTCTTTACCTGTGGCATGTTGCGGTGGTGTATACTCCCTAGTTGTGCTTGCGGGGGTTGAGCTCTGGCTCTTTGGTCCCGCCTCTCAAACGTCAATCTTATAACAGGTGTACAGTTTCCTGAGCCTATTGGGCTCTATCATATCTACACTTGAAACTGTGTTTGGAGTCAGCCTCCACCACATCGCTTCCTAATGCATTCCATTTGTCAACCACTCTGACACTAAAAAAGTTCTTTCTAATATCTCTGTGGCTCATTTGGGCATTCAGTTTCCACCTGCGTCCCCTAGTGCGTGTGCCCCTTGTGTTAAACAGCCTGTCTTTATCCACCAGGTTGTATGTTGCTACTACTGCGCGTGTGCATTAGTACCGTGTTTCGCAGTGGCGTGTCCTTACTCCTGGGTTTTTATGCTTCTGCTCTTTCGTCCTGCCTCACCCCAGTCGTTTTCCTGGCATCTCCTTTGGTCAGTTTTGCCTGCACTTGCTGCTATGTTGGGGACGTGGTCGGTTTCCACCACTTCATTGTTTGTGTGTTCCCTTGTTTTCCTCCTCTGCCACAGGGGTGTTCTGCGTGTGTTCCTTGGCTTCTTGGGCTTTTTTCGGCCTGTGTCCTGTGGTGTGCTTCTTTGTCTCGGTCTGTTGCTGTTGCTCGTACCTCTTGGTTCGGGTACGGTTCTGGCGGCAACCCTTCCGCCTTCTTTGGTTTCCTTGCTTGCCCTGCCACTTGGTTTTTGGGGTCTTGCGATGTCTCGCGTCGGACCCGTCATTTGTTCTCCTGGCGGGTTTGCTTGCTTTGGGATTTGTCTGTTCGGCAGACGTCCATCTCCTTGTACCACTGAGTTCGGTGGTCGCGCCCGAGATCTTCTTGCGGCTCGCCTTTTCCTGGGCTCGGAGGGGCCTTGTCAGGGCTGCTTCCGTCTGCCTCGTGGTCTCGCCTCCGGCTGGTGGTCGGTGTCCACCTGCGTGTTTCTCTTGGCGGCAGTATGGGGTGTTTTGGCGTCCTTCCTTTTCCTGTACTTCTTAGGTGGTTCCTCTTGTTAGCGTCGGCCTGGTTTTTGGTGGGGGTTGGGGGCCGTCGTCGTGCCACATACTGTCGCCTCTCTCTTTTTGTGCGGCGCTGGCGGAGCCGCTTTGGCTTGCTTTCGGTCTTGCTTCTACACCGCTTAGTAAGCTGTCTTGTGCTTCGTTTCCCCTCCGGCCTGTTCGTGCGCCGCTTGCACCATCCTGGTTTCTGGTCAGCGTGCTCTGTCTTCTCCTCGGTTGGTAGTGCCTCTTCGGTTCCGGTTTGTTTTTCGTCGGCTCTTTCCTTTTGGCATTTGCCTCTGGGGGTCGGGTCGCTGAGTTTTCCTGCTCCTTTGGTTTAGCGTTTTGGTTGTTTGGGTGGTGTCCGCCTCCCGGTTCCGTCCCTTTGATCTTCTCTGTGGGTAGTTAGCTCCGGGGAGCGACGGGGGCTCCCCCCAGAAAACCAGCGTTGAATGTAATGAAACGCCATTTTCTGGGTGAGTCCCGGAGGCTCCCCGGCAACCCTCCCTCCCTCCGGTCGGCGGTTTTTCGCGTGTCTTGACATCCAGCCTCAGAACTGATGGGTGGATAGCCGGCGTGGGAGGTCTGGGGCTCCACTTCCCCCTCCCGGGGAGGGGGGAGCTGCGCAGACAGCGGCGCGGGACGTGTGACGTCACACTAGTTTGCTTGTTTTGGTTGGGAGTTCTATCACTAGTTCGGATTTTGGTAGCAATTTTAACCAGAATAGGGGTTTGTTTGGGGCGCTTACCTTTCTGGGTGCCTGTCCCGGTCGATGGCAGACATAGAATGCTTCCAACCACACGGGGGCTTCTATAGGCCATTGCTCCCTTGCCTCTCTGAGGGGGCCCGGTTCTGGCCGTGGTCCCGGTAGGCCTAAGAACTCCATACACATGACTGATGCCAAGTCTGAAATTAGCATATCAGCCTGGGGATAGCTCCGGG
>WNGS01082963.1:0-11181 GCA_020271785.1 Procambarus virginalis
GGAAGGGAATGGGAAGCTTGATATGTCTTTGAGGGTTGCAGTTAGGTGTTTGAGGGTCACCATACAATGCCTGGCACCAAGGACCTCCTTCATGCTATATTGCAAGTGCTCGCAGCCCCATCTACATGACGCGTCTTCCCGGGTACAATGTACATAATTGACAGAGGAAAGAATCGAGTCATTATGACTACAGTGAAACGTTGGAGAGGATGTTATGACAGACATGAGTTAGGATATGAGTATAATGAGTGAAGCAGCAGTGCCCAACAACTTCGATCTTCAAGAATCGAACGATAACCACGTAAGAACCAGGCTGTCGCTCTACCCACCAGTCGAAGTAATTGGGTACAAGTTTGTCAATAATACTTTTCCCAGCAGGCTGCATTTCTAACGTTGGTACAACCGCTTGGACTGGACGGTAGACGACGGTTCTCGCTTCATGCAGGTCGGCGTTCAATTCCCGACCGTCCAAGTGGTTGGGCACCATTCCTTCCCCCCCCCCCGGTCCCATTCCTAATCCTTATCCTGACCCCTTTCAAGTACTATATAGTCGTAAGGCTTGGCACTTTCCCCATGATAATTCCATTCCCTTCTAACGTTGCTAACCATAACAAAAAAAAAAACCAACTATAGTTGCACAAGACATGTTGTCTATTAATTACCTCATGAATAACATGTATCATTTATCCTAGTTACAAGACGTGACTGGGACGGCCATTGATGGACGCGCCACCATTAAGCCATCTTGGCTCTGAGAACACCGTAACCTAACTCAATTGCTGGCTCATGTTGCAGAATGTCAATAGCAACTTGGCGTTAGCTCGTTTAGCTGCAGTAGATGTAAGAGGCTGTCACATAACACTGGCCAAATGGTACACAACCTGCTGCAATTTTTAGTTTAAGTGTTTGGGCATTTGTGTTGTGGGTGGAAGGGAGGGTGTAAGGAGGAGGAGGAGGAGAGAGCACGTTGCTGGGAGTTGGAAAGGACACACACACAACACACACACACACACACACACACACACACACACCACACACACACACACACCAACACAACACACACACACACACACACACACACAAGAATTTTTCAGTGTCAGAGTAGTTAATAAATGGAATGCTTTAGACAGTGATGTGGTGGAGGCTGACTCCATACACAGTTTCAAATGTAGATATGATAGAGCCCAGTAGGCTCAGGAATCTGTACACCAGTTGATTGACAGTTGAGAGGCGGGACCGAAGAGCCAGAGCTCAACCCCCGCAAACACAACTAGGTGAGTACAACTAGGTGAGTACACACACACACACACACACACGACAGATAAAGCCAAACATCTATAATCTTAAACAAACTTTACATCTCCAGCAACGTGATCAAGACGTACAGACAACATAATGATTAGTTGACAAATACGTAATTAACACGTCATTACGACTTGATGGCTAACATCACGCTGGCCGCGATCCCTTGCATCGAATGAACATTTTTGTAATGCCGAAATATAACATGCAACAAAATGCTTGACATACAAATTAGTTGAAGGAGATTGTGACCACGAAACACATGTCATTGTGGGTTTCTGACCACAGGAATGTGCCTCTGAGGAAGTAGCAGACCACAGGAACGTCAAATAGTTCCCTTTCAGACCTCAGGAACGTTATGTATCATGTATACCAATGACCCACAGACGTTACTCCTCCAGGTCTCTGATAATAGAACGGAACAAGAAGGGAGAGGAGCTCTTGAGATATCATCGACTTACAAAATAGTTATTGTCCCACCCCCCCCCTCTACCCCTTCCCTTTCCTCCAAGACGTGAGAGTACTACCCAATAACAGACCACACGCACCATTGGCCTTCATCAAGTCCAACTAGCGGGTACTGCAAGGCCGACTCGGAGTTCATATAGTCTAATTACGTCCAACGTTATCCATAACTCCCCATGCCTCCAGGGCGCTGTTACATCCACGAGGAGAGGGCTTGTTTCCCGGAGTGGGGGGGGGGGGTGGTTTCATACCTCCAGAGTGAAGGAATTCGTACTTCCAGAGTGAAAGTATTCATACTTCCAGAGTGAAAGAATTCATACTCTCTGAGTGAAAGAATTTATACTCTCAGTGTGAAAGTTGCTCAAGCTTCCAGAGTGAAAGTTGCTCAAACTTCCAGAGTGAAAGTTGCTCAACCTTCCAGAGTGAAAGTTGCTCAAGCTTCCAGAGTGAAAGTTGCTCAGACTTCCAGAGTGAAAGTTGCTCAAACTTCCAGAGTGAAAGTTGCTCAAGCAGTTCCAGAGTGAAAGTTGCTCAAGCTTCCAGAGTGAAAGTTGCTCAAGCTTCCAGAGTGAAAGTTGCTCAGACTTCCAGAGTGAAAGTTGCTCAAACTTCCAGAGTGAAAGTTGCTCAAGCTTCCAGAGTGAAAGTTGCTCAGACTTCCAGAGTGAAAGTTGCTCAAACTCCAGAGTGAAAGTTGCTCAAACTTCCAGAGTGAAAGTTGCTCAGACTTCCAGAGTGAAAGTTGTTCAAGCTTCCAGAGTGAAAGTTGCTCAGACTTCCAGAGTGAAAGTTGCTCAAGCTTCCAGAGTGAAAGTTGCTCAAACTTCCAGAGTGAAAGTTGCTCAAACTTCCAGAGTGAAAGTTGCTCCAACTTCCAGAGTGAAAGTTGCTCAAACTTCCAGAGTGAAAGTTGCTCAGACTCCAGAGTGAAAGTTGCTCAGACTTCCAGAGTGAAAGTTGCTCAAGCTTCCAGAGTGAAAGTTGCTCAGACTTCCAGAGTGAAAGTGCTCAAACTTCCAGAGTGAAAGTTGCTCAAACTTCCAGAGTGAAAGTTGTTCAAGCTTCCAGAGTGAAGTGCTCAAACTTCCAGAGTGTGAAGTTGCTCAAACTTCCAGAGTGAAAGTTGCTCAAACTTCCAGAGTGAAAGTAGCTCAAACTTCCAGAGTGAAAGTTGTTCAAGCTTCCAGAGTGAAAGTTGCTCAGACTTCCAGAGTGAAAGTTGCTCAGACTTCCAGAGTGAAAGTTGCTCAAGCTTCCAGAGTGTGAAAGTTGCTCAAACTTCCAGAGTGAAAGTTGCTCAAACTTCCAGAGTGAAAGTTGCTCAAACTTCCAGAGTGAAAGTTGCTCAAACTTCCAGAGTGAAGTTGCTCAAACTTCCAGAGTGAAAGTTGCTCAAACTTCCAGAGTGAAAGTTGCTCAAACTTCCAGAGTGAAAGTTGCTCAAACTTCCAGAGTGAAAGTTGCTCAAACTTCCAGAGTGAAAGTTGCTCAAACTTCAGAGTGAAAGTTGCTCAAACTTCCAGAGTGAAAGTTGCTCAGACTTCCAGAGTGAAAGTTGCTCAGACTTCCAGAGTGAAAGTTGCTCAAGCTTCCAGAGTGAAAGTTGCTCAAACTTCCAGAGTGAAAGTTGCTCAAACTTCCAGAGTGAAAGTTGCTCAAACTTCCAGAGTGAAAGTTGCTCAAACTTCCAGAGTGAAAGTTGCTCAAACTTCCAGAGTGAAAGTTGCTCAAACTTCCAGAGTGAAAGTTGCTCAAACTTCCAGAGTGAAAGTTGCTCAAACTTCCAGAGTGAAAGTTGCTCAAACTTCCAGAGTGAAAGTTGCTCAGACTTCCAGAGTGAAAGTTGCTCAAGCTTCCAGAGTGAAAGTTGCTCAAACTTCCAGAGTGAAAGTTGCTCAAACTTCCAGAGTGAAAGTTGCTCAAACTTCCAGAGTGAAAGTTGCTCAAACTCCAGAGTGAAAGTTGCTCAAACTTCCAGAGTGAAAGTTGCTCAGACTTCCAGAGTGAAAGTTGCTCAAACTTCCAGAGTGAAAGTTGCTCAAGCTTCCAGAGTGAAAGTTGCTCAAGCTTCCAGAGTGAAAGTTGCTCAAACTTCCAGAGTGAAAGTTGCTCAAACTTCCAGAGTGAAAGTTGCTCAAACTTCCAGAGTGAAAGTTGCTCAAACTTCCAGAGTGAAAGTTGCTCAAACTTCCAGAGTGAAAGTTGCTCAAACTTCCAGAGTGAAAGTTGCTCAGACTTCCAGAGTGAAAGTTGCTCAAACTTCAAAAAATAGGAAAGTGCTCATATTCCCGAGAGGAAAGTCGTAATTAATATCACTGTCAGAGGGGAAAAGTCCTATATACTCCTGAGGGGAGAAGTCCTATATACTCACTGAGGGGAGAAGTCCTATATACTCCCTGAGGGGAGAAGTCCATATACTCACTGAGGGAGAAGTCGTATATACTCCCTGAGGGGGGATACCCTATTTCCCAAAGGGGAAAAGCTTGGGGCATCCCTAGAGAGAGACTAAATTAGAAAGAGTCGCAGTACTATGTAAAGAGTCAGGCTCATTTCTCAAGAGCGAGGAGACCTCCTGGTCTCTCCTCACACACAACATCGTCCAAATGAGCAGAATATTCTCTCTCTCTCTTCAGATTTTGACTCAAAATCGCGAAGTGAAAGCGAAAGAACAGGAGGGGAAAGAGAAGAGGATGATGAAAGGTGGAAAGGGAGAGAGAGAGAGAGAGAGGAGAGGGGTAAGAGGAAGAGGAGAGAAACACAGGAACAAAAGGAGAGACTGATTGCCTTATGGTCAGCCTCCTGTTCTGGTCGCCAGAGTAAAATGGCGAAAGTGAATCATGCATTTGTTATCCACGATGTTGAGGATTGCAACTTAAAAAGATATAACGCACTGGTAGGATCTTCTCCCCCGCCCCATCAACCTCCCTATCCTCCCTATCAAACCCCCCCCCCCCTTTCATCCTTCTCTCCATCAACCCACGACTTTCATTCACTATGTATTACTTTCTCCTCAGTAAAGTCTGATCTCAGCTCCCTAACTAAAAAAAAGTCTCTCTCCAAACCCAGCTGTACTCTAAATCCTCATTTCCACTCAGGACAAAATGTGTTAGAATTAATAGTCAAGGAACTTGGCACTAACGAGAGGTAAAAGTTTAATTTTTTTAACAACAGTGTACAATGTTGATTTGATAATGACCCCTTGTATCGTGGTTCTGATCCGGCTGCTGCGTTTGTTCTTGACTCCCAAGAGTATGAAATGGTCTCTCACTGAATGAACGCGAGATATCCGGAGGAGGAAGTATACACATGTACACTACGTCAGAGGTCTACACATGTACACTACGTCAGAGGTATACACACGCACACTCGCAGCCCTTGTCTAGACAAACACGAGACGCAACAGGAGAAAGTTCAGAGCTGTGCCAACAGATTCGTCCCAGAACCGAGAGGTTTGTGAATTTCGAGAGACAACAGTTTCAAGATGGTTCAAGCTTAATTGAATGTTAAACACTAATATGTATGATGTATACAGTATCGAGCGGTTTTGTTGTCAATATAACCATTGTTAAGTGTCGAAAACCATTCAGAATGGACGAGCAGAGTTTATTATGCATTATGAAGGTATTCATTTGGGCCTGGGTGTTCATTCGTAAGGCTTAAGTTCATGTAACATTATTTCTCGTTCGTTAAATGTAATAGTTTAGATAAAACTAATATTAACTGTTACTTAGAGACTTTCTAAACACTTTATCTTTGTATATACTTAAAAGTTCCTTTACTACAGACCCAAACTATCTCTGCTTGAGATTGATTTCGAAACAAGACTCATTAATGCCGTCTAACGACACTGGTCAAGATTGCCCCCAAGAATCATGGATTCATATGTATAGGTAAGGATTCTCAAAGGTATAAAGCTACCCTTTGTTCAGGCAATCACCCCCTCCCCCATTAATCTTAATAGATGTTGAGTATGTGCATTACTGTTTCTATGTATGGCAGAATTAGTTATGTATATGTGTAATAGTCTCGTGTAAGGCCTGGCACTTTCCTCTTGAACAATACTATGATAAGTGTTCGGTGTTGTAGTGAAGATCCTTTACGAAATCAGGCATGTACGTTCACTCTCTCGTTCACTCCCCCCGTCCCATCCCAAATCCTTATCCTGACCCCTTTCCAAGTGCTATATATAGTCTTAATGCAGGCGATGAGTCACAATAACGTGGCTAAAGTATGTTGACCAGACCACACACTAGAAGGTGAAGGGAAGACGACGTTTCGGAGCTGCCTCGTATGGGCCAATAGGCCTTCTGCAGCTCTTATTATTATTACTCTCCCCTCTACTACACCTTACTTTGCTCCTCAGCTCTCTCTTGCCTATTTATTGCCTGTCTCTCTACTTCCTCATCTCTTGGGTGGCTTAATCTTTATTAATCTTTATCAATCACTTCCTCATCACAATCGACTTGAGAATGGTCCAGGACGGACCGAAACGTCTTCGTCCCTTCACCTTCTAGTGTGTGGTCTGGTCAACATAGTCTTAATGGCTTGGCGCTTTCCCCCTTATAATTTTCTTCCTTCCTTCTCTCGAATTCACTATAGTCGTTCCAAATTTCGGTCACATTATAAAAATATTTAAGTCTGATATGGACAATTCCTCAAGCTTGAAGAAAAACTTTTATAGTTGGAAATGCTGAATTCCGTAATTAATTTAAAACAGGTGGCTAGGATCTCCAAAGTCTTTAGATAGGTAGAAGACACTTGATAGGGCGGTTAAGAAGGTAATAATTCATCCCATCTTTTTTTTTTAAGACGCTAGTGTTCTCTAGAGTGGAATATTGTTGCACGCTTACAGCTCTGTTTAAAATCATGAGAAACTGTTGACCAGGCGAATGTACAGAGGTCTTTCACTACCTGAATCTGTTCAATAAAACCTGTCAATTATTGGGACCGTTTACAATTTTACAAATTGTTTCCTCTATTTACACTTGGAAATATTAGACGGACTGGTACCAAATCTGTACAATGAAATAACGCTTCAGAAGACCAGGAGGCAAGATAGAAGTGTAAAATAACGCCTTTGAAAAGCACAGGTGTAATAGGTACGCTCAAAGAGAGCTTTATCAACATCAATGGTCCAATTTTTTCAACACGCTTCCTCTCCATACAAGGGGCATAACTGACCGACCCATCGCGGTGCTCAAAAAACAGAATTTGAAAAAACCTCCAATGAATACTAGATCAACCGGGCTGTTATTCAGGCGCAGCTGTCTCTAGCAGCCAGGTTGACCACCTAGACATTGATTCCTGACACGAACAAGTCATCATTTGGTCATCATTTAGTCCGGGAGACATCTCCCGTCACGCAGGGTGCAGTTGCGCCTCCACAGATCTCCAGTATCATTTCTTGATACTGGTAATGGCTCAAAAGGGCCAACACTTACGGGCTATTCATGCCCGTGCCATCTCTTGGGTGGCTTAATCTTTATCAATCATCACACGAACAACAAGTAGACAACAGGTAGTGATACTTATATAATACAGTCAGGAAAGAGGAATCAGTCTATCAGGGAAAACGTAAATGAATAAAATGCATTGCAAAGCTCTCTCGTTCTCTCAACCACTTGGGCTGGACGGTAGAGCGACGGTCTCGCTTCATGCAGGTCGGGGTTCAATTCTCGACCGTCCAAGTGGTTGGGCACCATTCCTTCCCCCTCCGTTCAATCCCAAATCCTTATCCTGACCCCCTTCCCAGTGCTATTTAGTCGTAATGACTTGGTGCTTTCCCCCTGATAATTCCCTTCCCTTCTCTCGTTCTCTTTACGGGCTATTCATGCCCGTGCCACCTCTTGGGGTGGCTAAATCTTCATCGAACAATTTCGGTCTCTCATACCTGTCTGGTCTAAGGCTTAACAAGTGAAGAAGCCCAATCTGATGCAGCAAGGCACACGCATTTGAATATTTAGTAATGCAGTATTGGAGAGCATATGACTCAGTTCCTTCTGGCAGAGTTTACACACGAAATGCTCAGGATTGGCATATCAAACACTTGCAGCCCCTGCCACACACAGGTAGCGGTAGTGCAACCTGGTCTATGCAACAGTGCCAGGTAGGTGTATGCAGGTGTGTCAGATATAAACAGATCACACTTTTGAATGAGGGTGACTTCCAGCCCTGGAGTGTCTGAGTTCTCCATCACTGTTGTTGTTGTTGTTATAGATTCAGCTACTCGGAACAAGTTCCAAGTAGCACGGGCTATGGTGAGCCCGTAACTTACCTGGCACAGGAGCGGGGCAAGTAGCACGGGCTATGGTGAGCCCGTAACTTACCTGGCACAGGAGCGGGGCAAGTAGCACGGGCTATGGTGAGCCCGTAGTGGACTTACCTGGCACAGGAGCGGGGCAAGTAGCACGGGCTATGGTGAGCCCGTAGTGGACTTATCTGGCACAGGAGCGGTGCTCGTTCTCCATCACAGAATGTTTGAGCAATATACTTTTGATAAGAGAGGTGAAAGGTGTCTCATGAGCATCTACATTAATTTCATCTTCGTTCAATGTTAAATTTAACTTTGCATCATCTACGTCATAATGACATGTTTAAGATGAAATCCATATGAAAGATTTTCAGAAACCAGTTTTTTCTGAAATTGAAATCAGATTTCAATTTCAGAAATTTTCAGAGCAGCTAACAAGCTATTTATGATTACTATTTCCAGGTTATTACAGGTGAAGTTTTCAAGTTCTTGAAAAGCGTACATTGAATCATAGGAAATTGCACTTCGGTTGTCAGTTCACAGATGGCTAGTTCAAGGCACTACGGGCTCACCATAGCCCGTGCTACTTGGAACTTTGTTCCAGGTAGCGAATCTTTAACAACAACATGCAGTGCAACCAGTTCTGCAAGTGCAAAGTTCAACCAATTCGGGCACAAAGACAATTACAATAATGTGTCAATGAGAAAGTATTGATTCAGTGAAATGGATTCGAACTCCCGTCTCTGAACTTCTTAGTTATTTAACCAGTAGTAGTAGGCATCCATCAGTCTCAGGAGACTATGGAGTTGCGCTCTGGTTGTCACCAGGGCGCAAAGCCAGGGTAGGTTGAATCGGGGGAGAAGCTGTTACCCAGGCAGCAGGTCCCCCCTCTCCACGGCGCTGAAAGTCTCCAATGGAAAGGCATACGCCAATACGATTGGTTCCAGCAGTAATTGGTTCTATACAGTAATTTAATGTTTTATAAAACCCACAGGTAGTTCCAATGCATCCTGATGACGACGGGACTATGTAAATCTAAATAATTTGTAAATAAATAAATCATTGTAAATCTAATACTGGCAGTATATTAGGAGTTTGACATGAGAGGAAAAGTCGTTCACTATACCGTCGCGCGGGTCGACCAGTCGGTCACTATACCATCGCGCGGGTCGACCAGTCGTCATTATACCGTCGCACGGGTCGACCAGTCGTTCATTATACCGTCGCACGGGTCGACCAGTCGTTCATTATACCGTCGCGCGGGTCGACCAGTCGTTCACTATACCGTCGCGCGGGTCGACCAGTCGTTCATTATACCGTCGCACGGTCGACCAGGTCATTATACGTCGCACGGGTCGACCAGTCGTTCATTATACCGTCGCGCGGGTCGACCAGTCGTTCACTATACCGTCGCACGGGTCGACCAGTCGTTCATTATACCGTCGCACGGGTCGACCAGTCGTTCATTATACCGTCGCGCGGGTCGACCAGTCGGTCACTATACCGTCGCGCGGGTCGACCAGTCGGTCACTATACCGTCGCGCGGGTCGACCAGTCGGTCACTATACCGTCGCGCGGGAGAAATCTATATATTCCTTCCATTAGTACAGAGAAGCGACCCGTCCGTCGACCTGTCTATATATGATTGATTCCCTGTCTATATCTGTCTGTATGCGTTTGTGTCTGAATATATACCTGGATGCCTTCCTCTCTGTGTTCCTTTCTGTCTGTCTACACGGCTTCCTGTCTGTTTATTTATTCCTGTCTGCTTGTCTGTCTATATATTTCGCCAAAAGAAATTATATATATATATATAGTATATATATATATAGATATATATATATATATATATATAGATTATATGATAATATAATATATATCTATATATATATATAATAGATAATTATATCTTAGCTTATATATCTTATATATTTATAGATCTATATATAATCTATAATATTATATATATATCTATATGTGTGTGTGTGTGTATATAAACACAAGCCACATCATACTAGGGATTTATTATTGAATATAATCCATCATTTCCCTTTTCTATATATATATATATATATATTGCATTTATAATCAGCAAATAATCAACACGGAGTGACAATATGCAGAGATGATTAATGTGATACAATGCTCATTCCGATTTGTTAAACTACATTCGCAAATAAACAATCAACACGTTTTTTTTTTTAAATTCGTCAACAAACTCGCTTCTATTAGACTGATTAATTTACTACGTGATGTTATTAATACTGTTTCGAAACTTTCCGTGCACACAGTACATCAGTACGTGTATAGAATACACCAGGACGTGTATTGTAGACACACACATGCGGTGGATGTATTCATTTCCTCCTGGCTCATGAATGCAACTGGCATCAGCGTCGAACTGAGTGACTTACGAATCTAAGTCACGACTCAACCTTCACTGGCGTATATTTGCGCTTGTGGCGAGGTAGAAGCCAACGAAAAATAGAGTTGAATTGCGAGGACTCCAAGAAATTGCACGAAATCATCGATGTTAAATGGATCCCGTCACTGGCCCGTGCCTGTCAAATAATTCGCTGGTGATGGGTATCGTCTTGCGAGGGAGTAAGGCTTCTGATGATGAGTAAGGCCTCAGACGGTGAGTGAGGCCTCTTGCGGTGAGTGAGGCCTCTTGCGGTGAGTAAGGCCTCTTGCGGTGAGTAAGGCCTCTTGCGGTGAGTAAGGCCTCTTGCGGTGAGTGAGGCCTCTTGCGGTGAGTGAGGCCTCTTGCGGTGAGTAAGGCCTCTTGCGGTGAGTAAGGCCTCATGCGGTGAGTAAGGCCTCTTGCGGTGAGTAATTCCCCTTGCGGTGAGTAAGGCCTCTTGCGGTGAGTAAGGCCTCTGGCGGTGAGTAAGGCCTCTGGCAGTGAGTCATTTTAAGCTCTCTGACTGAGACCTTTGAGACTAATGAATGTTTTATCTCACAACCCACTTGCCATTACTCAACAGTTTGAGTATGCACGGGCTTACCCCCATGCATACAATTACTCCACCCTCATCCAGACATTCTTGTGTATGAAATTTTTTCACGTGTACCTCCCACGGGTCAACACTACAACTGCCTCGCATGACCAAATAGGCCATTCCACAATTTCCTTCACTCCGAAGTGAATTATAACAAGGGGG
>WNGS01082976.1:0-16492 GCA_020271785.1 Procambarus virginalis
ATTAAAGCCATTGGTATATTAAAGCTCTGATTGATTACATTGACAGCTTGATTGGTAATTTAAACAAGATTAAATAGACACCATACAGCAGATGACAGCACAATAAGAAGACAGCAATGATCACAATGGTAAAGATGTTCGGATTGGGTACATAAAGATTGGGAGATTGGGTAGCAATAGATACAGTGCAATTTTAAAGCAAAAGTAAAAACTATGAAGATGAAATTAGGTACTTTTTAGTATTGTTTTTGAATGACGCAAAAGTTGGACAGCTTTTCAATTCAATAGGGAGTGAGTTCCATAGACTGGGTCCCTTTATTTGCATAGAGGTACACAGATTAAGTTTGACTCTGGGGATATCAAAGAGATATTTATTTCTGGTGTGGTGATAATGGGTCCTATTACATCTGTCCAGGGAGAGTTTCAGAGCAGATTTGCATTTAAGAACAGGGTTTGTAAATGTAGTTGACACAAGAGAATTTGTGGAGTGAGATTATGTTTAGCATGTTTAGGGAGTTAAACAAGGGGGCTGAGTGTTGTCTGAAAGCAGAATTTGTTATTATTCTGATAGCAGATTTTTGCTGGATGATGGACTTGAGGTGGTTTGCAGTGGTTGAACCCCATGCACAGATACCATAGTTAAGATAGGGATAGATTAGTGCATAATATAGAGAGATGAGAGCAGAGTTAGGTACATAATATCTGATTTTGGAGAGTATACAACTGTTTTAGAGACTTTCTTAGTTATGTGTTGTATGTGGGTACTGAAGTTGAGTCTCTTGTCTAGGAATAGGCAAGAAACTTTCCATCATTTTTATTGCTAATGTTTACATTGTCTATCTGAAGCTGAATTGCATTGTAGATTTGCTTCCAAATAAGATGTAGTAGGTCTTTCTATGTTAAGTGTTAGTTTGTTGGTTGACATCCATAAGTGGACTTTTTTAGTTCATTATTAACAACATTTAGTGTATGTGGGTTGGGGTTAGAGTAGATGAGGGTAGTATCATCAGCAAACAAAATAGGTTTCAGAATGTTAGAGACATTAGGCAGATCATTGATGTATATAAGAAATAGGAGAGGTCCCAAGATGCTGCCCTGTGGCACTCCAACGGTTATTGGTAGAGTGGGAGAGGTTATATTATTGATGGCTACACATTGGTGTCTATCACTAAGATAGGATTGGATATAGTCCAGTGCATGGCCTCGGATTCCATAATGATGGAGTTTACGTAAGAGGTAATTGTGATTAACAGTATCAAAGGCCTTTCTCAGGTCAATGAAGAGTCCAATCGGAAACTCATTTTTGTCAAGGGCTGAGTAAATTATATCAAGGAGACTAATAATTGCATCGTTGGTACTCTTTTGGGAGCGGAAGCCAAACTGACAGGGGCTAAGAATGTCGAATTTTACGAGATAGGAGTAGAGCTGTTTGTAGATAATTTTTTCAAATATTTTTGATAGTATGGGTAGGTTTGATATTGGTCTATAATTTTTATGTCTGCCGGATTACCTCCTTTATGAACTGGCGTTACTCTTGCTTTTTTAAGGATATCAGGAAGGTATGACACTCAAGGGATTTGTTGAACAGCAGAGCTATAGGTGGCGCAAGGGCATGGGAGGCGCTCTTGTATACAATGGATGGGATTTCACTGATGTTCCCAGCTTTGGTTTTTAGTGAGTGTATGATGGACACAACATCTGTCGGGCTGACTGGTGAAAGGAGAAGAGTTTGGATAGCTGCCTGAGAGATATGTGTTGATATGTGTCTGAGTCTGTGGATTTTACTGCAAGGTTAGCACCAATCGATGAAAAGAAGCTATTAAATTCATTCGCCATTTCTAAATCAGATGACGGTGTAAGGCCATCCTTAGAGAGTGTTATCTGGTTGTGGGAGTGTTGTTTAGTTCCTAGGATATTAGAGATGGTATTCCATGTGCTTTTCATGTTGCCTTTTGCTTCTTTGAATCTAGTCTCATAATATGAAAGTTTAGCTTTTCTTATGATACTGGTAAGCACTGATGAGTACCTTTTAACTACTTCCTTTGTAACTAGGCCAATCCTAAATTTCTTTTCATATTCATGTTTTTTGTTGATTGATTTAATTATGCCACTTGTGAGCCACGGGTTATTTTTCTTTTATCAGTTACTTGTTTGGTAAGGAGGGGACAGTGAGTGTTGTAGAGGCTTAGAGTTTTGGAGTGAAAGAGGTTAGTTAATGAGTTTATATCCTGTGTATTATTGAATTCACATTCCCAGTTAATATTGTGAAGTGCATTAGAGAGATTGCCTAAAGCTGATTCACTGTGTAGCCTGAAGAGTTTCTTGCTTTCTGGTGGTGTTGTGTCCATGTTTGCTATGAGGAAGGTAGGATAGTGGTCAGTTGTTCTGTCATAGATTACCCCAGATGTAAGGGGGGCTGTTATATTAGTCCATAAGTGATCCAAGGTAGTGGCAGATGTTTGAGTGACTCGGGTGGGCTTGGTGATTGTGGGGATTAGCATACAGGAGTGCATGCTGTTACGGAAATAGTCAACTTGAGGGTTGTTTTGAAGACCCAGGTCAATATTGAAATCACCTCTCAGAATGATGTGATTTTTGTTGAGATTGTTATTTATGATAAGATTCTTACGTTGTCTGAGAATGAAGCTATGTTGGTATTAGGAAATCTATAGATGGCACCGATAGTCAGGGAGGATTTAAGGGATTTACTGGAGAACTTGGCAAAGGTATATTACAATAGTCGTCTCTATCACTAATGACACTATTGCAGATGAAGGTATCTTTGTAATATATGCTGTGCCACCTCCTTTTTTGTTAGGCCTGCAATTATGAATGGCTTTATAACCAGCTAAATTGTAGAGTTGGGTACAGTCATTACTTAGCCAAGTTTCTGTTAAAATGATGAATGATAATTTAGTACCTAGTGCTGTGAGTAGTACATTTATATCATCAAAATGTTTACTAAGTGACCTAACATTTGGTTGTAAACTGATAAGCAGGTGCTATTTAGGAGTTTGTTTTTTGCAAGATTTGCTCTGTAATACCTGCAATAATGATGATCAATGTGCTGATTGTGTGGATATGAGACAGAAGATTTCGATCAGGATCAATATCAGTAAGCATATAGATACAATAATGTCACGATACAATAAGATAAGCAATTACAGGAACAGTTAAATACTAAATCTGCTGTAAATAGAAAGTAATTATAGCAAAACACAACAATAAACGTAGGTACACAAAAATAGAAACAATTAGAAGTAGAGTAAAGATCCCGTAGATAGCCAGGAAGGATACAGTAGTTAGGTTAAGAGAGAAGAAAAAATCAGTAGACTGACAAGAATAATATCTAGCAGAAAATAAGAGACAAATAATAATCGTAAGTAAAAATAATCTTAAAATAAATTATTTAATATAGCTTAGTTGTGAACCTATAATTAGTATGAACTTAAGAAAACAAAATGAGCTCAATAATTAATTACAATAAATGATGTATAAATCAAATTACAATTAAATTTAAAAATTAAAAAATATAACAGGGTAAGATAATATTTATGGTAAGATTTTACTAAGACACTGAGGATAATGCTTACATAAATACTAGGTCTGCTATAAATAGAGAATAATTATAGCAAAACAACAATAAATGCAAGTAAACAAAAGAATTGAAACAAATAGAAGTAGAATGAAGATCACTATATAGCCATGACGGATACACAAGTTTGGTGGAGAGAACAAAATATCAGCAGAGACTGTCAAGATGAATATATACAAAATTTGATGATATATAAAAAACTTCAGCTTCCTCTAAGCTTTATTAAGCGTATCTCAGAGCTTCGCACTTATGTTATTAAGAACAGACAGTTATGGTTGAGGGAGAATTTAGAGTGGTCAAACGTAGCCTCTGATAAAAACATTTTAAGGAAACTACTCCAAGCTTGTACTAAGGAGGCACCCTTCTTGAGCCGGATGGGCACATGTATAAGCAAGTAGATGGGGTCACCATGGGTTCTCCCCTAGGTGTCCTGTTTGCGAACTTCTACATGAGTACCATCGAACAAAAGGTCTTAGTCGACATGAACTTGAAACCGGCCATATACTGCAGGTATGTTGACGACATTTTTACACAGGTACCTGATGTTAGACTATCTGCAGGAGCTGAAGGAGGCATTTGAGCGGAATTCTGTGTTGCGTTTCACTTACGAGATGGAGAAGAATGGGAAGCTGCCCTTTCTAGATGTAACAGTCAAGGAAAGGAGCGGAGGTTTCCACACTGCAGTCTACACTAAGGAAACATAGGAATGTTCCTCAATGCCAACAGTGATTGCCCAGACAGGTACAAGAGGAGTGTTGTTAACGCTTATGTCAACCGTGCTCTCATCCACAGCTCAGGATGGAAGCAAGTCGATGAAGAACTCTGTACGGTAAGGCAGGTCCTAGTCAACAACGGCTTCTCCAATGGTTTCGTTGAAGACATCATAAGAAGGAAGGTGAAACGCCATGCAACCTCTAAGAGACAACTAACACAACACCTGTACCCCCTATTAGACTATTTTACATGAACTTCTTTTCCACAGCTCATAAAACGGAGGAAAGGGTCCTGAAAGATATTGTTAATAGGAACGTTATCCCTACAGACAAAGATCAGAAGATACAATTGACGATTTACTATAAAACCAAAAAAACGGCCAACCTACTCATGAGAAACTCTCCAGATACAAAGCAGAACGCTTTAAAAAGAGACCAACGTCGTCTATGCCTTCAAATGCCACTTGGGGACTGTAAGCTTAAAAAAACTCAGTATATAGGCAAGACAACAACATCTCTTTCCAGGCGATTAACAATGCATAAGCAACAGGGCTCCATTAAGGAACATATATTCTCTTCCCACAACCAGACCATCACCAGAGAAGTCTTAACAACCAACACAGAAATCATCGACAGCAGGCGGCTTGACATCTGCGAGGCACTACACATCAAGAAGTCAACACCAGCAATCAACAGCCAATTAATGCACAACTATATCCAACCCACTTCAAGACTCTGCTCCAATATAGAAGCATAAAAAAATATGGGCCAATAGGCCGTCTGCAGTTACTTCCATTCTATACCCATTGCACCGTGTTCTGTCTTGTGCTGAAAGTTTACTCTGTCTTGTGTTGAAAGTTTTGTTCACCTCATCCAAAACTGTTGTAACATATCACCTCACCCAAATGCGAGTATATAAAATGAAAGCTGTTTAAATGATAGCATAGTAAAACTCTGTTTAGTGTTTGCAGGTTATAGTTGTGTGTGTGTGTAAACTAAAGCCCTTGAAAATGTAATAAGTTATTACGAAACGCGTTCAAGTGTCGCGTCAGACTAGAAATAAAAATGAATTTTGGAGAAATGATCTTTCAATTACTATCGACAGTAAAAAGAAACATAAGAAATATTGAGAAAATTCGTGTTAGAATTATTAATCTCACTTTTTCGGTCATATTTAATAATATATGTTTACAAGAAAGACTGCTACCAAAATATACTAATATATATATATATATATATATATATATATATATATATATATATATATATATATATATATATATATCCTCACCCAACAAACAGGTGCAGCAGCCTCACCCAACATACACAGGTGTAGTAGCCTCACCCAACATACACAGGTGTAGTAGCCTCACCCAACATACACAGGTGTAGTTGCCTCACCCAACATACACAGGTGTAGTAGCCTCACCCAACATACACAGGTGTAGTAGCCTCACCCAACATACACAGGTGTAGTAGCCTCACCCAACATACACAGGTGTAGTAACCTCACCCAACATACACAGGTGTAGTAGCTTCACCCAACATACACAGGTGTAGTAGCCTCACCCAACATACACAGGTGTAGTAGCTTCACCCAACATACACAGGTGTAGTAGCCTCACCCAACATACACAGGTGTAGTAGCCTCACCCAACATACACAGGTGTGGTAGCCTCACCCAACATACACAGGTGTAGTAGCCTCACCCAACATACACAGGTGTAGTAGCCTCACCCAACATAAACAGGTGTAGTAGCCTCACCCAACATACACAGGTGTAGTAGCCTCACCCAACATACACAGGTGTAGTAGCCTCACCCAACATACACAGGTGTAGCAGCCTCACCCAACATACACAGGTGTAGTAGCCTCACCCAACATAAACAGGTGTAGTAGCCTCACCCAACATACACAGGTGTAGTAGCCTCACCCAACATACACAGGTGTAGTAGCCTCACCCAACATACACAGGTGTAGTAGCCTCACCCAACATACACAGGTGTAGTAGCCTCACCCAACATACACAGGTGTAGTAGCCTCACCCAACATACACAGGTGTAGTAGCCTCACCCAACACAAACAGGTGTAGTAGCCCCACCCAACATAAACAGGTGTAGTAGCCTCACCCAACATACACAGGTGTAGTAGAGTAGCCTCACCCAAAATACACAGGTGTAGTAGCCTCACCCAACATACACAGGTGTAGCAGCCTCACCCAACATAAACAGGTGTAGCAGCCTCACCCAACATAAACAGGTGTAGTAGCCTCACCCAACATATACAGCTGTAGCAGCCTCACCCAACATAAACAGGTGTAGTAGCCTCACCCAACATACACAGCTGTAGCAGCCTCACCCAACATAAACAGGTGTAGTAGCCTCACCCAACATACACAGGTGTAGTAGCCTCACCCAACATACACAGCTGTAGCAGCCTCACCCAACATACACAGGTGTAGCAGCCTCACCCAACATAAACAGGTGTAGCAGCCTCACCCAACATAAACAGGTGTAGTAGCCTCACCCAACATACACAGGTGTAGCAGCCTCACCCAACATAAACAGGTGTAGCAGCCTCACCCAACATAAACAGGTGTAGTAGCCTCACCCAACATACACAGCTGTAGCAGCCTCACCCAACATAAACAGGTGTAGTAGCCTCACCCAACATACACAGGTGTAGTAGCCTCACCCAACATACACAGGTGTAGCAGCCTCACCCAACATACACAGCCTCTTGTCATTTGTGTGTGAGGGAGATGAGAGAGATTTCTCTCTGCTCATGCAGTGGAACTTTTCCCCAGGGGGCTCGAGTGAACTTTCCCCCCAACAAACTTCACTCTAGAGTCAAGAATCATTCACAAGTTCACCATAAACTTTCACTCGGAGCTCCTATAGTAAAGTTTTCTAATTATTAGCTCATCGAACACCTAGAGAAAGCTCTATTTACAGCTGATCTTATTGAGCTTTCACCCAGTCCTCCACATTAGGCTTCTTACACTAATTCACACAAACTTTCTCCTACAATGACCCAGAGATTTGTTTATTTTTTTCCTCTTGTAGATTAGATACGACCAATTTTGTGAGTAAGTAATTCGGAAGAACTTTCTGTGTAGCTCATTCAAGATAACGGGGAGATATCTCTTTAATACAAACATCAACACGCAGAGAGTCATTGTTCAATAGTTGTTCTGACTAAATTCCTTTCTCAAGTTTAGGCACATTGTTCACACTGTCCCAAGTGTACCATGTTCACACTGTCTCAAGTGTACCATGTTCACACTGTCCCAAGTGTACCATGTTCACACTGTCTCAAGTGTACCATGTTCACACTGTCCCAAGTGTACCATGTTCACACTGTCCCAAGTGTACCATGTTCACACTGTCCCAAGTGTTCCATGTTCACACTGTCCCAAGTGTACCATGTTCACACTGTCCCAAGTGTTCCATGTTCACACTGTCCCAAGTGTTCCATGTTCACACAGTCCCAAGTGTACCATGTTCACACTGTCTCAAGTGTACCATGTTCACACTATCCCAAGTGTACCATGTTCACACTGTCCCAATTGTACCATGTTCACACTGTCCCAAGTGTACCATGTCCACACTGTCCCAAGTGTACCATGTTCACACTGTCCCAAGTGTACCATGTTCACACTGTCCCAAGTGTACCATGTTCACACTGTCCCAAGTGTACCATGTCCACACTGTCCCAAGTGTACCATGTTCACACTGTCCCAAGTGTACCATGTTCACACTGTCCCAAGTGTACCATGTTCACACTGTCCCAAGTGTTTCATGTTCACACTGTCCCAAGTGTACCATGTTCACACTGTCCCAAGTGTTCCATGTTCACACTGTCCCAAGTGTTCCATGTTCACACAGTCCCAAGTGTACCATGTTCACACTGTCCCAAGTGTACCATGTTCACACTGTCCCAAGTGTACCATGTTCACACTGTCCCAAGTGTACCATGTTCACACTGTCCCAAGTGTACCATGTTCACACTGTCCCAAGTGTTTCATGTTCACACTGTCCCAAGTGTACCATGTTCACACTGTCCCAAGTGTACCATGTTCACACTGTCCCAAGTGTTTCATGTTCACACTGTCCCAAGTGTACCATGTCCACACTGTCCCAATTGTACCATGTTCACACTGTCCCAAGTGTACCATGTTCACACTGTCCCAAGTATGGGACAGTGGGACACTCAGTATACTACTCACAGACACCCAACGAGGGTTCCTGTCACCGTCTCCCTCATAATTCGCTCTGGCCTCATAACTCACCCTAACCTCATAACTCACCCTGACCTCATAACTCACCCTGACCTCATAACTCACCCTGGCCTCATAACTCACCCTGACCTCATAACTCACCCTGACCTCATAACTCACCCTGGCCTCATAACTCACCCTGACCTCATAACTCACCCTGACCTCATAACTCACCCTGGCCTCATAACTCACCCTGACCTCATAACTCGCCCTGACCTCATAACTCACCCTAACCTCATAACTCACCCTGGCCTCATAACTCACCCTGACCTCATAACTCACCCTGACCTCATAACTCACCCTGGCCTCATAACTCACCCTGACCTCATAACTCACCCTGACCTCATAACTCACCCTGGCCTCATAACTCACCCTAACCTCATAACTCACCCTGACCTCATAACTCACCCTGACCTCATAACTCACCCTGACCTCATAACTCACCCTGACCTCATAACTCACCCTGGCCTCATAACTCACCCTGGCCTCATAACTCACCCTGACCTCATAACTCGCCCTGACCTCATAACTCACCCTAACCTCATAACTCACCCTGGCCTCATAACTCACCCTGACCTCATAACTCACCCTGACCTCATAACTCACCCTGGCCTCATAACTCACCCTGACCTCATAACTCACCCTGACCTCATAACTCACCCTGGCCTCATAACTCACCCTGACCTCATAACTCACCCTGACCTCATAACTCACCCTGACCTCTTAACTCACCCTGACCTCATAACTCACCCTGACCTCTTAACTCACCCTGACCTCTTAACTCACCCTGACCTCATAACTCACCCTGACCTCTTAACTCACCCTGACCTCATAACTCACCCTGACCTCTTAACTCACCCTGACCTCTTAACTCACCCTGACCTCATAACTCACCCTGACCTCATAACTCACCCTGACCTCATAACTCACCCTGACCTCATAACTCACTCTGGCCTCATAACTCACCCTGACCTCATAACTCACCCTGACCTCATAACTCAACCCTGACCTCATAACTCACTCTGGCCTCATAACTCACCCTGACCTCATAACTCACCCTGACCTCATAATCTCCCTGACCTCATAACTCACCCTGACCTCATAACTCACCCTGACCTCATAACTCACCCTGACCTCATAACTCCCCTGACCTCATAACTCACCCTGACCTCATAACTCACCCTGACCTAATAACTCACTCTGGCCTCATAACTCACCCTGACCTCATAACTCACCCTGACCCATAACTCACCCTGACCTCATAACTCACTCTGGCCTCATAACTCACCCTGATACCTCATATTTGTCCACGAGAGCCGGAGGAGGAGCTGTGAGCGAATACTTCAGCACCTGAGCGAAGGATGTGGGAAGTCAAGTGTCCATTACTGTATATAGGAATCTCATTCAAGTTTTTTTTTTTTGTACTGTGGCTGGAGGCTTAATGTTGATGGGGCGGAGGTGGAGTTTACCCTGGTTTACCTCGCGTGTTCCAGAGTCTACCTGAACCTGCCCTCATACTAAACCTGTCCTCATACTAAACCTGTCCCCACACTAAACCTGTCCTCACACTAAACCTGTCCTCATACTAAACCTGTCCCTCATACTAAACCTGTCCTCATACTAAACCTGTCCCCACACTAAACCTGTCCTCACACTAAACCTGTCCTCACACTAAACCTGTCCTCACACTAAACCTGTCCCTCACACTAAACCTGCCCTCATACTAAACCTGTCCTCATACTAAACCTGTCCTCATACTAAACCTGTCCCCACACTAAACCTGTCCTCACACTAAACCTGTCCTCACACTAAACCTGTCCTCACACTAAACCTGTCCCTCACACTAAACCTGTCCTCACACTAAACCTGTCATCACACTAAACCTGCCTCATACTAAACCTGTCCTCACACTAAACCTGTCCTCACCCTAAACCTGTCCTCATACTAAACCTGTCCTCATACTAAACCTGTCCTCACGCTAAACCTGTCTTCATGCTAAACCTGTCCTCACGCTAAACCTGTCCTCATACTAAACCTGTCCTCATACTAAACCTGTCCTCACACTAAACCTGCCCTCACACTAAACCTGTCCTCACACTAAACCTGTCCTCACACTAAACCTGTCCTCACACTAAACCTGTCCCCACACTAAACCTGTCCTCACACTAAACCTGCCTCATACTAACCTGTCCCCACACTAAACCTGTCCTCATACTAAACCTGTCCTCATACTAAACCTGTCCTCATACTAAAACCTGTCCCCACACTAAACCTGTCCTCACACTAAACCTGTACCATCACACTGAAACCTGTCCTCACACTAAACCTGTCCCCACCCTAAACCTGTCCCCATACTAAACCTGTCCTCATACTAAACCTGTCCTCACACTAAACCTGTCCCACACTAACCTGTCCTCACACTAAACCTGTCCTCACACTAAACCTGTCCTCACACTAAACCTGCCCTCATACTAAACCTGTCCCCACACTAAACCTGTCCCCACACTAAACCTGTCCCCTCACACTAAACCTGTCCGCACACTAAACCTGTCCTCACAAAACCTGTCCTCACACTAAACCTGTCCGCACACTAAACCTGTCCCCACACTAAACCTGTCCCCACACTAAACCTGCCCTCACACTAAACCTGTCCTCATACTAAACCTGTCCTCACACTAAACCTGTTCCCACACTAAACCTGTCCCCACACTAAGCCTGTCGCTCATACTAAACTTGTCCTCATACTAAACCTGTCCTCACACTAAACCTGTCCTCATACTAAACTTGTCCTCATACTAAACCTGTCCCCACACTAAACCTGTCCCTCACACTAAACCTGTCCCCACACTAAACCTGTCCTCATACTAAACCTGTCCTCATACTAAACCTGTCCTCATACTAAACCTGTCCTCATACTAAACCTGTCCCCACACTAAACGTCCTCATACTAAACCTGTCCTCATACTAAACCTGTCCTCATACTAAACCTGTCGCCCACACTAAACCTGTCCCCACACTAAACCTGTTCCTCATACTAAACCTGTCCCCACACTAACTAACCTGTCCTCACACTAAACCTGCCCTCATACTAAACCTGTCCCCACAGTAAACCTGTCCCCGACACTAAACCTGTCCCCACACTAAACCTGTCCTCACACTAAACCTGTCCCCACACTAAACCTGTTCCCACACTAAACCTGCCCTCATACTAAACCTGTCCTCATACTAAACCTGTCCTCATACTAAACCTGGTCCCCACAGTAAACCTGTCCCCACACACAAAACCTGTCCTCACACTAAACCTGCCCTCATACTAAACCTGTCCCCACACACAAAACCTGTCCTCACACTAAACCTGCCCTCATACTAAACCTGTCCCCACAGTAAACCTGTCCCCACACTAAACCTGTCCTCACACTAAACCTGCCCTCATACTAAACCTGTCCTCACACTAAACCTGCCCTCATACTAAACCTGTCCCCACAGTAAACCTGTCCCCACACTAAAGACCTGTCCTCACACTAAACCTGCCCTCATACTAAACCTGTCCCCACACTAAACCTGTCCCCACACTAAACCTGTCCTCATACTAAAACCTGTTCCCACACTAAACCTGTCCTCACACTAAACCTGCCCTCATACTAAACCTGTCCCCACAGTAAACCTGTCCCCACACTAACCTGCCCTCATACTAAACCTGTCCCCACAGTAAACCTGTCCCCACACTAAACCTGTCCCACACTAAACCTGTCCTCATACTAAACCTGTCCTCATACTAACCTGGTCCCCACACTAACCTGTCCTCACACTAAACCTGCCCTCATACTAAACCTGTCCCCACAGTAAACCTGTCTTCCCACACTAAACCTGTCCTCTACACTCAACCTGTCCTCCTACTAAGACCTGTCCCCCGAGACCGTAAACCTGTCCTCCCACTAAACCTGTCCTCATACTAAACCTCGTCCTCACACAAACCTTTGGCAACTTTTCATCCATTTGGACCATCGGAGGTTCGAACTCGGGGTCTCAGGAGCCTTGTGCCACCAGCCGCACCATGGGGTGCCTACAATAAGATGTCGGCACAACCTGCCCCAATCCCCACTTGTGACTACCCACACCTGCTCCAACCCTACCTGTGACCACTACACCTGCTCCACCCCCAGCTAGTGACCACCCACACCTGCCCAGGCCCACCTAGTGACCACCCACACCTGCCCCCCGCCCCACCGGTGACCACCCCACACCTGCCCAAGCACCACCTGTTGACCACCCACACCTGCCCAGCCCTCCTACAGACAATATAATCCAGAATTATGGTGAGTTTATGAGGGCTTTAACTGAGGATCTTAGAGCCCTTAGAGGGCTGGACCCTGGCAGCCAAAGCCTTGAGGACCACCTCCACGTCAGGTGTGGAGGGGTTGGTGCCCCACGCTGGGGGGGGGGAATCGGGTACTAGGGGGTGGGCAGGGGCAAGGGTACCCCCACCAAGGGGCAGGATTGGGCTGTGATGAGAGGCCCAAGAAGGGCAAGATTGTTACCCTAGGTATAGTGGCGAGGCAGGGTGGTGGTGGTGGGTGGCAGACAGGGGGTCACCGGGACCACACCAGAACCGGGTTTCTGACACCGACTTATATTTCATGGCGATTTACAGTTGTTCCCGCCTGCCTGCCCTGGTGGGTGGGCCGGGGACAGGCTACGCCACACACATCAACACGGCAATCACGGGTATATCCACCGTTCCTCACGTCGCTATAAGGGGTTCCGAGGGCGGTGAGGAGCGGGCGAAGGGGTGCTATGGCTTCACTGCAGGACTAGCCGCAACGTCGTGGCCTGAGTTGGGTGTAATGCGCGTGTGGGCGGGGTGGCCCGCAAAGCGTCATTGGTCGTCCGCTCAGGTCCAACGAAGGGCGGCCGGTGGCTCTATCATTGTCATCAGGTTCCGAACCTTATATCCGGCCTTTTGCTATAAAACCCATAAGCATAATGGAAATCTGAAGATTGCCTATGTGGCCCTCATACGAGGCACCGTCCGGGCTCCTATTGGTCCACGCAAGGTCCATCCCTTCCTATTATATCCAATCCAAACTCCACGGATATGATGATATAAAGTATATATTATATATATATATATATATATATATATATATGTATATATATATATATATATAGAATTATATAGTCTATTATATATATATAATATGTTCTAACACTAGACTTGAAGACAACGTGTTTGCGGCTCCGTGACCACTTAGGTTACCCCCCCCCCCCCCCCCCAGATAATTTGTCCCATAAATCTACAAAACAAACTGCGCATGCGCAGCCAATATATTTTAAATACTATTATACCACCCGTGTTAACAGATGCAGGCCCGCCAATAGTAGTGGCCCAACCACTTGGGCTGGACGGTGGCGCGACGGTCTCGCCTCATGCAGGTCAGCGCTCATAGACGCTCGTCTCTGGCAGCTCTCTTTTGTTTTATTAACACATTAAGGTACATGGTGGCGTATGTGCAGCTGCCCTCAACTATATGAAGGGGAGTACTGGGTGTCAAAAAGCTAGCTACGTGATGCTAAAAGTCATATATTCAGTAGCCTGCACAGGCAAATTTTGGGTACAATATGAGTATCTCTTCAAGAACACGAGGAGTGAATAAAGTAATTGCAAGCATAATACAAGACACACTTATCAAGGGGCACTACCTAGATCCTCCTCGCGCCCCATACTTGAAGCTGTACCTGTTGTTTGTAGTGCGATGGTCTGTCCCCGTGGGACTCCCAGGTCTGTCCCCGTGGGACTCCCAGGTGCCTTCCGTGTAGAACGAACTTCCACACCAACTCCTTTGTGCCTGTTTTATTATTAATGAAAAACTTGAAGCTGAAAAGTAGGCAATGACAGAGAATATCAGGAGGGAAAGCGCCAGTCATTACGACTAGGATAGCAGCTGGGAAGGGGGTCAGGATAAGGGTTGGGATGGGACGGCGGGAAGGAAATAGTGCCCAACCACTTGGACCAGTCGGGGATTGAACAGCCGACCCTGCATGAAGCCAGACCCCAAATAACAGATAGTAGTTATAAGTTGTGTCCACCGTGGAGGAGGAGGGGGGGAGGGGTGATGAGTTGTGTGTGTGCTATGGGTGGCGAGGCTGGAGCGACCTCTACAGGGGGTAAAGTGCAGGGTAGGTCCATATGGAAGAGAAGCTGTTACCCATGCAGCAGGTCCCCCCTTCTCCACGTTGCTGAAACTGTCCCAACGAGGAAGGAGGACGTCCTCGTAGGTCGAGGACGACCTGACCCACGTCCCAGGGACCTGAAGGGGCCCGCACCCTGCCAAGTAGCAGGCTGTTAGGCCTCGCTGTGGGCCCTGCACGACCTCCAGGGGAAGACCTGGGAGTCCCACGGGGACAGCCACGCACTACAACAACAGGTACAGCTCAAGTATGGGGCCACTGAGGCGAGCATATAGTAGTGCCCCTTGATAATGTGTCTTGTACCAAAGCGCCGACAATCATTCATTTCTCACTGTTATTACTTTTCTCAGAAGACGGAAACAGTTTTATTTGCGTCATCTGCTACGGTCAGGAGCGTCATAGGTGTGACCGTGGGTCAGGGGTGTCAACGCAGACCTCTCCCGCACCACCAGCAGACTGTCCCCCAGCAACCACCAGCAGACTGTCCCCCAAGCCCCACCCAGCAGACCATCCCCCAGCACCACCAGCAGACCATCCCCCAAGGCCCCCCATCACCCACCAGGGCAGCACTGCTCCCCCATGCACCACCAGGAGACCATCCCCCCAGCACCACCAGGCAGACCATCCCCCAGCCACCACCAGGGCAGAACCATCCAGTACCAGCACCACCAGCCCCAGGACCATCCCCCAGCACACACCAGGCAGAAATCCCCAGCACCACCAGCAGACATCCCCCAGCACCACCAGCAGACCATCCCCCATCACCACCAGCAGACCCCCATCACCACCAGCACCATCGCCACCACCAGCAAGACCATACTCCCCAGCACCACCAGCAGACCATCCCCCAGCACCACCAGCAGACTGTCCCCCCAGCCCCACCAGCAGACTGTGCCCCAGCACACCACCAGCAAGGACCACCCCCCAGCACCACCCAGGCAGACCATCCCCCAGCACCACCAGCAGACCATCCCCCAGCACCACCAGCAGGACTGTGCCCCAGCACCACCAGCAGTACTGTCCCCCAGCACCACCAGCCAGGACCCATCCCCCAGCACCACCAGCAGACCACCCCCCAGCACCACCAGCAAGCCATACCCCAGCACCAGCCAGCAGACCACCCCCAGCACCACCAGCGGACCATCCCCCAGGCACCACCAGCAGACCACCCCCCCGCACCACCAGCAGACCATCCCACCATCACCAGCAGACCATCCCACCATCACCAACCGAGCGGGACCATCCACCCGCACCACCAGCCAGACCATCCCCCCCGGCAACCACCAGCCAGATAATCCCCCAGCACCACCAGGCAGACTGTGCCCCAGCACCACCAGCAGACCATCCCCAGCACCACCAGCATGACCATCCCCCAGCACCACCAGCAGACCCACCTTCACCACCACCCTTTCCTTCACCACTTTCCTTCTCCACCTTCCTCCACCACCAGACTGTCCCCCAGCACCACCAGCAGGACCATCCCCCCAGCACCACCCTAGCAGACCATCCCCCCAGCACCACCACCAGCAGACTCATCCCCCCAGCAACCACCCAGCAGACCATCCCCAGCACCACCAGCAGACACCCCCAGCACCACCAGCAGACCATCCCACCATCACCACCAAGCAAGACCACCCCCCAGCACCTCCAGCAGACCATCCCCAGCACCACCAGCAGACAATCACCCAGCACCACCAGCAGACCATCCCCAGCACC
>WNGS01082980.1:0-10548 GCA_020271785.1 Procambarus virginalis
AGCATCCTTGCGGCACAGGATCAGCTCCTCTTATCTTCACCGTCCCCTCACACACAAAGGGTGAATCCTCTTCTCCCTTATCACTGGCATATCACCTGAATTATCGTTGGCTTCTTCGCTTCATATCCTCGCGAAAGCCACATTCCCACTGTGCCTTGGCGGCTGCACTCCCTTGCGAAGTGTCCTCGTCCCCCACAGTTGTAACACCGACCACCTCTCCTGGGCGACCCTCTACTAGTCACCCTGGTAGCACCACGGTAGAGGTTCCCTGGGTCCTTCTAGGACTCCCCGTCGTCGGTTCCCGGGCAGCGGCAATCGCTCCCGAGCTAGGTCCACTGCTCACAGCTTGGGGCTTCCTTCCCGCGTCCCTTGAGCTCTTGAACCGGGTTACTTCATCGGGCACACTACTCTTGGGAGAGTCCCCACCGTCCTCGCTCCTCCTGAACTCCTAAAGTTCCTCCCGACCTGGGTAAGGCGAGTGTCTGGGCGGCCCCTCCCTCCTGAGATGTAGTGCCTCCTCCAGCATGTCGGCTCGGTCCGCTGCAGCCTTTAGGTCCTTAATACCTGCTTCTCTCACCCTTACTCGCAACTCTGGATGGAGCACTGACATAAACTTCTCCATCACTATCAGTCGTTTGATATCATCCGCCGACTCCGCTTCCTCCGCCTTCAACCACCGCAGGAACTTCCGTTCCATATCCCTGGCGGTCTCGGCGTAAGACTTTCCCGACGCTCTTGTACACTCTCTGAACCGCTTCCGGTACATCTCCGGAGTCAACCGGAATGAGTGGAGCACCGCATTCTTAATTGCGTCGTAATTAGCACACTCTTCTAGGTCCAGCATGTTGTAGGCCTCCCGGGCCTCACCAGTCAACCTGCCCTGGACCAGAGCAGCCCAATCATCTTCTGGCCACTCCTTCAGAGTTGCTATCCGTTCAAAGTGTTCGAAGAACGCCTCGGCTTCTTGAGGTTCGAACGTAGGTAAGTCACGCTCCCTTACCTTGAAGTCATCCCGCCGTGCAGGTAGTGTGGGCAGACCACGCTCAACGCGACGCAATTCTACTTCTTTCCTTGCCTTTATCTCCTCCAGTCGCAGTTGTCTCTCTCCTTCTTCTCGCCGCAGCCGTGCTTCTTGCTCATTTCGCTGCATTTGCGCTTCTCTTTCCTCTCGCTGCATTTGCGCTTCCCTTTCCTCTCGCTGCATTTGCGCTTCTCTTTCCTCTCGTCTCAGCTGGGCTTCCAGTTGCATCTTCATTATTTCCAGTTGCAGGCTCCTCTTACTACAGCTGGACCTTCCACTGCTCCCATGTTCACTGTGAATTCCTTCCACACTGGTAGGCGCTTGGGGTGGGTCCAGTCGGGACGGTTCACCTTGGGACGGCTCTTCTCGGGACGGCTCTCTTCGAGATGGCTCCTCTCCCGTCGCCTCCTCTCGAGCTGTGAGCTGTGCCATGATCTCTATCCTTCGCTCTGCAACCTTAGTCGTCCTCAACCTGATCCCAAAGTGGTTTGCCACTTGTTGGAGTTGGGCCTTGGTACACTCTTCCAAAATGCTTTCGTCCCTTGTGTCAACAAATTTCTTTACTTTATCCTCCTCCATCTCTATATCGTCGAACATACACGACAGCACAGACAAGTTAGTAGGTACTAATTTCACCGTCTCAGTCCCTTAGCTGGTTAAGTAACAGTACCCCTGAATTCACTGGCCACACTATATTAGTACCCTGGCAACACTGTCTCGAAATCTTGGGCAACACTGTAGCTTGATCAATACACCTTGGCAACACTGTAGCTTGATCCACCCTTCCTGGCGAAGTCTCCAGTTCTTGGCTACTGTGGTTCGAATCCTGGCAAGGTCGCCAGTTCTCTGTCACGGGGGGTGGGCCGGGGCTCTGCTAGCACTCGGCTGCTAGGGGCTCGAAAGGCCGAATACTCAGCCCCTCCGACTCCCGGGATTCACCGGAGTCTCCTTGGTCCCACAGGAGAGGACCAGCAATGCCCACCTCTGCAGGTCTTTGCTTCCACCACTGAAGGGGTGCCACTGACTCACCCTGGAAGCCCTTCAGTCAACCACGGGGAAACTGCTATCAGCAATTCCGGCCTAGACCCGTGGAGGAGTGAAGAAAGACTCGGGCTTACTTTGTAACAATGACCTCCCTGAGTCTTGCCTGCCGGACAAAGAGGTTGCAGGAACTCCTTTCCCGCCTGTCTTCTCTATCTTTTCCTCAACAAGGTCGCCAGCTGGGTTATTATATCTGCACCCCAGCAATGCAGTTCAGTGGGTGTATTATTATATTGTTTGTTGCCAGTTTGTTGCTACTCCCAAGACAATGAGAAATTCTATAGGGAACGTGATGTCCCCTAAATGGTACTATGATAACCCTCGTGTATGCTCAATAGAGAAATATAAAATAATAATAATGGAGGCACACTCAAACACAATAATAAAATGTGTGAATTTACTGATAGAATACATGATCACACATATGACTATAAGTGACATAAGAGAATGATAAAATAATAATAATAACTCTGGAGATTGTCAGCAACTCTTCTCTCACGTTCTCCAGGCTCCTTCAACTGGGCAGATAGACAGGAGTCACACACTCTCTCACAGAAGGGCCTCTTCACCACGTCGGCTCCTCTTCTTCACTGTCCTGCCATCCACACACACTGTCCTCTCTGACAGTCCTGGACATAAGCTGCCCTGCAGCCTATTCTGCTACTGAAGCCTTAATATCCTAATATGGACAAAGAGGTTGCAGGAACTCCTTTCCCGCCTGTCTTCTCTATCTTTTCCTCAACAAGGTCGCCAGCTGGGTTATTATATCTGCACCCCAGCAATGCAGTTCAGTGGGTGTATTATTATATTGTTTGTTGCCAGTTTGTTGCTACTCCCAAGACAATGAGAAATTCTATAGGGAACGTGATGTCCCCTAAATGGTACTATGATAACCCTCGTGTATGCTCAATAGAGAAATATATAATAATAATAATGGAGGCACACTCAAACACAATAATAAAATGTGTGAATTTACTGATAGAATACATGATCACACATATGACTATAAGTGACATAAGAGAATGATAAAATAATAATAATAACTCTGGAGATTGTCAGCAACTCTTCTCTCACGTTCTCCAGGCTCCTTCAACTGGGCAGATAGACAGGAGTCACACACTCTCTCACAGAAGGGCCTCTTCACCACGTCGGCTCCTCTTCTTCACTGTCCTGCCATCCACACACACTGTCCTCTCTGACAGTCCTGGACATAAGCTGCCCTGCAGCCTATTCTGCTACTGAAGCCTTAATATCCTATTTCCACATATATAAGTGAATATAATGGCCTATCTAGCCTACTCTCACAAGGGGTAATGGGAGGGAAAATGATCTACCTTAACAATCCTTGGCTCACGACGCCTGTCCCTCGATGGTGTGAGGGTCCTATGCTTCCTGAGTCGATCCTCGGTGATCCAGGAACGTTCCCACAGGTCCTCAGGTGTCGTGAAGCCTCGCGTCTTCGCCGTTCCAATCCCTGGGGTTCAGCTATCCCAATCCTGGTCCATCGATGGGCGCTGAGCTTATCACCATATTCACCCACACGTTCCTTCCACGAGGCGTTGCTCCTCGCCCTAGGAACGGTGTCATCCCTCTAACAACCTCAGTGGATGTGACCCGGTCACAGCTATGCCTGCCCGCCACACCTCTTCCAGGCCCTCACATCCAGCGTCGCCGCCCAGCGTCGTCACCGAATCTTTCCCAAGTTTGGCACTTCTCTGCTCAATCAACTTGGTTCCTTTTGCTTCCCAGAAGCGCGGGGTCTCCTATATATCAGGTGGGCTGCGATGGCTAGCTCTAATCCACTGAGAAAGGCCTGTTTAGCCTCCAATCCTTGAGAGCTGACAGAGGAGCGTCCTCTCCCCTTCGCTGTCAGGTCCAATCTGACCATGGCGCCGCCTGGGTACTCGGTGACGTCACGGCGGGCTCTGATTGGTCGCCTGTGACCCGAGTCACCCTATCCGCACACGGCTTGGCGTCCATTCTAAAAGGTCATATCTGCAGTAGGGGATACTCTTTCATTTATATCCGGGCGCCTCTTTCCCTTACCTACAGACTTATAATGTAAGTTTCTCCCTGCAGGGAGAGTCGATATGACTCTTATAGCAGGCAACGAAAGAGATAGGAGAGGGCACCGTAACAATATATATATATATATATATATATATATATATATATATATATATATATATATATATATATATATATATATATATATATATATATATATATATATATATATATATATATATATATATATATATATATATATATATATATATATATATATATATATATATATATATATATATATATATATATATATATATATATATATATATATATATATATATATATATATATATATATATATATATATATATATATATATATATATATATATTTTGTGATGATAATCTCTTCCCAGAGATTGAGCCTGCTTCTTCTTCTAGCGTCACGTCCAACCCAATATTCAAGATACGTTTTCAGTGTCTTAAACGTATATATCAAGACAGCCACAAGCACCTGCAACTCCCTCCTCGCCCACTCCTGCACACCTGGTCGACCCGCCAACTGCTCCTCCCAGCCAAACTACCGACTTGCGGCCGTCCTGCATTCTCATTGGCCGTTAAACAACACACCACTCCAGCTCCACGCCAATCACACTCCTCTCAAGGCAATGTCAGGACCGCCAGCAGTTCTCCAGTCAGAATATATCTAGTGCTCTGGCTGTGAACACCTACTTGACCCACCTTGTGTGATCAAATAGAGGTTGATAGCTTGCGCATATATTCCCAGCACCATTTATCTTTGTATTCCTGTTAACGTAACCAGTTCCCCCCTTTTCAGTTCGTTATATATATTTTTACGTGTTTTACTTTTACATTATTTTAAATGCCAAGGAATTGTCTTTATTTTATTTTGTTTTCTAGATTAATTAAAGTGCATTTTTTTATATTTGTGTTTTCGTGTATCTTACCTTACCTTTCCACAGATTATCAGACAAGCAGTCACTCTTTTTTTTTATTCCTTTTTTTTTATAACTTACATGTATGTGGCCCAGCATTGACATCTGCTATTTGGAAGACTGCCGACCACCATTTCCAACACGTTACTGTCACATATATTTGGGGGCCTGTCCTAGGAGCTTCACTCAGGTATTGGTAATTGTGGTAAGCGTACTTGGATTTCATCCCCTTGCTTTCATTATTTACACTAATCATTTTATTATATGGTGCTGTGTATATTGTGCATTACGGGAGTAGCATATGGTGAGTGTGAGACAACTTTGGATTACGTGGTGACTGTCGGCCGCAGTCATACTCTTAATTGGTCATCTCCCCCTCTTGTGTTAATACCCGTGTTTAACATCTTTTGTCCCTCAGATATTTCTCACATTTTTGACAGATTATCACATAGGTACCCTGGTACTGTGGTCTGTCTCCGGGTCAATAGCACCTAATTTCTGCAATCCGACTCTAGGAGGAAAGAGAGGGCTATAGATCCTCTCGCATGGACTTATTGAGGAGTTGGGACCTCGCCAATAGTTCTCGTCACCAGTTGACATTCGCACCCCTTTCTCGTTGGTCAGAATTGATGGTATTTACTCAAGGTAGGGAATTAGCTTTCTTTCTTTTGAGCAAGAAGTTCGCTAATTATGTAAGTACCATATTCAATTTCAGTGGGTACCTTGCTTATGTTCTATAGTGACTCGGCAAGGTATGACTACATTTTTGGACTACCTCATTTCCTTAGGAACCATTTAGTGTTTCACTTGTCTTTTGAAACTCAGTTTCAACTAATTAGTAGGATTTTCTTGCCTTTATCCTCCCACAGTGAGTACCAGGTACAAGATTTCCTGCGACCTTAATCATTTACCATCTTGAATTAACTTTAATTATTAATAATTCCACAGGATAGGTAACAGTTGCCACGTTTCCTGTTTCTGACATTCACCATATTCTCACAGTATATTCGTGTCTCATTTATTTGCAATTTTTACAATGCTTCGTATCCACGCTTTCAAGGCAGTTCCAGAAAGTGAAATAGGGAACTTACGTCATGCTAAGAGGGTCGAATTGAGAACTCTTGCACATGAGTATCAATTAGAAGTTCCCCCTGACGCCAACAAGTATGCCATACATAATATAATTTTACATTATCTTTTGGATGAAGGGAAGATAGATTCTGATACTCACGAACAACATACCATTTCAGATAAGCATGATTTGACAGCAATAAAGCTCAAGCTAGAACTTGCTAAGATCGAGCGGGAGCAACAACAGGAAGCAGCTGCAATCAGAGAACGTGAAGCTGCCATCAGAAAGGAAGAACAAGAACGTGAAGCTGCCCTAGCGAAAGAAGCTCTTCAACTTAAGAAAGAAGAAATCCACCTCAAAGAGCGAGAGGCCGCACTGAAGAAAGAAGAAAGTGAAAGAGAGGCCGCACTGAAGAAAGAAGAAAGTGAACGTGAGTTGGCCAAGGAGCGACTCGAGATACAACGTGAACACGACAAACGGCAGGCGGAAACAGTTCTAGAATGTCGTGACCGAGAACTCAAGAGGGACGCTGCACACCAAGCTCAACTCCAGCACGCTGCAGCTAGTCTTCCTCCCAGTTTCAATGTCTCCCTTTCAAGTAAGTTAATGCCCCCGTTCATAGAAACGGAGGTTGATGTGTTCTTCACTACTTTTGAGACCCTTGCTAAGCAACTTAGTTGGCCTGACGACCAATGGGCTACCCTTCTCCGAGTACATTTAGCAGGTAGAGCAGCCGTCACACTCAGCACTTTGGCATCAGAAAACGACTACACCACCTTGAAGCAAGCTGTGTTGGACGCCTACCTTCTCTCCACCGAAAGCTATCGACGAAAGTTCCGTGACTACGTCAAGGCAAGTACCACCACCTTCTTAGAATTTGCTAACACCAAACGGAGATATTTCATGAAATGGCTGGAGGCAGCACATGTCTCTACTTTTCCAGAGCTTGTCAACCTCATACTGGTTGAAGAATTTTTGAGACGTGTACCTCCTCCTGTCCGCCTATACTTAGCAGACAAAGAAGAGACCGATTTGGTGAAGTGCGCGAAGTCAGCTGACACTTACAGCCTCATCCACCGGCTGACACCAGAACCTACCAGTAAGAAGTCTTGGTACAGTTACGAGAAAGCGAGCCCAGATCAAGGTACCTCTCAACTGTACTGCAGGTATTGTCGACTCTATGGACATACCATAGAAAAATGTGGTAAGTCCCAATCTAAAGGTAACCTAGAACCTCCTAAGCCCAAACCTACTCACCCTAAGTCCGGTAAGCCTGTAATGAATGTTGGTGTTCATGCTAATGATCTCTCTCTCTTTAGCAAGCATCTATATCCAGGAACTATCACTACCCACGGTTCAGATTCAGAGGGACGTTTTGGACTTAAGATCCTGCGGGACACAGCGGCTCTACAATCGATCGTCTTGAAATCAGCTGTGCCCAACGTCGCCTACACAGGAGAGACTGTATTCATCACTGACCTTACTGCTACTACTCCTTATCCTCTTGCCAGAGTTTACCTAGATTGTCCCTTCGTGACCGGTGAAGTCCAAGTCGCCGTCAGGGAAAAGCCTTTTCCCATGCCTGGAGTGCAACTTCTCCTGGGCAACGACTTGGCAGAAGACCAACAACCAAACAACCTGATCGTCAAGGACATATCCCAGGTGAGCAACTCTGTGTTGGATAACCCGATTTTTGAGCATGTTCCAGCAAAGGTTCAAGAGAGTGATGAAGGTTCTCCTCCTGTTATGGTGACCACCCGTGCTCAAGCTGCACGACCACAGCCAGCTGACTCTACTGCTACCGCTGTCCCTCAGGACCCTTCGAAACTACCCCCAAATCTGACCGCTTTGGAGTTCCGTAAGTTACAGAGAGATGATCTTACCTTGACACCATTATTCTTTCAGGCTGAGACCCAATCCGACAGTGTTCCTGGGTTCTTTATGGAGAACGAATTACTCTATCGCAGGTATAGACCCAGTAAACTGAAGGACGAGGACGATTGGGCAGACGTTGAACAACTAGTGATTCCTACCAGCCTGCGGCCCACGATTCTACACCTGGCCCACGGAGCATTGTCACACTACGGGTTCAACAAGACTTACCATGGAATTCGACAAGACTACTACTGGCCAGGTATGGTTAACGATGTCAAGAATCATGTCAAACTGTGCCACGTGTGTCAGTTAGCCGGGAAACCGAACGTTTCCATTCCCAGAGCACCACTGATACCCATCCAGGTGCCTGAGGAACCGTTCCACAGACTTATTATTGACTGTGTTGGTCCCTTGCCTCGGACCAGTGCAGGCAACGCCTATATCTTAACTATCCTGTGTCCTACCACCAGATTCCCCATAGCAGTTCCAGTGAAAAACATTACGGCTGCTACAGTGGTGAAGAATTTATTGAAAATCTTCACCCAGTATGGATTTCCGAGGGAGATACAGAGCGACTGTGGCACCAACTTCACCAGTGATCTCTTCAAACGGACTCTGGAGGAGTTCAACATCAAACAGGTACTGTCCAGCCCCTATCATCCTGCTTCACAGGGTTCTCTCGAGCGTAGTCATCAGACTATCAAGGCACTCTTAAAAAAGTTTTGCAATGAGACCTCAAAGGATTGGGATAGGCAACTTGATCTCATTATGTGTATTTTCAGAAGTCTTCCCAACGAGTCACTAGGAGTATCTCCTTATGAGATGCTCTACGGACGTAAGTGCCGTACACCTCTCAAGGCTTTCAAGGATTCTCTACGTGATGCCACCTTCAGTGAGCATCAGAATGTGCCCCAGTATCTTCAAAACCTCCGACACATTCTAGAGAGGGTCCATTCCTTTGCTAGCAACAACCTACAGAAAGCCCAAGAGAGGATGAAGACTCGTTACGACCAGCACTGCCAAGTAAGGAAGTTTAAACCGGGAGACTTAGTTCTTGCCTATTTCCCTATCCCAGGTTCTCCTTTACAGAACAGGTTCTCAGGACCCTACCGTGTTAAGGAGTGCCGGAACAACTTCAACTACGTTCTCGAGACCCCCGATAGGCGGCGGAAGACCCAGCTGTGCCACATCAATCTGCTCAAGCCTATCATGGGGTTCCTCCCACTGTGTTAACCAACTTTACCTCATTTACAGATCCATACAGCCACAGTGAGACCTTCCCTGCTTCTCCTTCCGAAAACACTGACACTGAGACAGCGCTTTCTAATTCGGAAATCCTTACTGACATTTATAATCACCTTCAGGACAGTAATTGTGCTCCTTTATCATATTCTAATACTTCTCTCGCCTCGCCAGATATCATCAAGTCTCCCATCCTCCATAGCGACGCCAGTGGTACCGGCAACGTGGGTGACCTGGTACAACAAGGCGAAGAGACTCTACATACCAACTACCATAAACGACACCACGAGCAACAAGGAGCTACTCGTCGTCCTGAACAGGCAACACTTTGCTCCATACCAGCAAAGTACTCAGTCCACCACCATCTACATGGACCACAACCATCTTCATTTCCTACAGACAGCCCAACTCAACCATCGACTACTTCTATAATGGGCTTGCCAGCTACATCATTTCAGCCTGGAGATTGCTACACCCAGAATCTAACTACATCATATCAGACGTCCTCTCCAGCATCACTGAGGTAGAGCCTGCTCCACCTCCCACTCCACCTCCCGTGAACGTGACTCCACCAGAACCGCAGGCTTCGGGGGAGAGTTGTGATGATAATCTCTTCCCAGAGATTGAGCCTGCTCCTTCTTCTAGCGTCACGTCCAACCCAATATTCAAGATACGTTTTCAGTGGCTTAAACGTATATATCAAGACAGCCACACGCACCTGCAACTCCCTCCTCCCCCCACTCCTGCACACCTGGTCGACCCGCCAACTGCTACTCCCAGCCAAACTACCGACTTGCGGCCGTCCTGCATTCTCATTGGCCGTTCAACAACACACCACTCCAGCTCCACGCCAATCACATTCCTCGCAAGCCAATGTCAGGACCGCCAGCAGTTCTCCAGTCAGAATATATCTAGTGCTCTTGCTGTGAACACCTACTTGACCCACCTTGTGTGATCAAATAGAGGTTGATAGCTTGCGCATATATTCCCAGCACCATTTATCTTTGTATTCCTGTTAACGTAACCAGTTCCCCCCTTTTCAGTTTGTTATATATATTTTTACGTGTTTTACTTTTACATTATTTTAAATGCCAAGGAATTGTCTTTATTTTATTTTGTTTTCTAGATTAAGTAAAGTGCATTTTTTTTATTTGTGTTTTCGTGTATCTTACCTTACCTTACCACAGATTATCAGACAAGCAGTCACTCTTTTTTTTTTTTATAACTTACATGTATGTGGCCCAGCATTGACATCTGCTATTTGGAAGACTGCCGACCACCATTTCCAACACGTTACCGTCACAATATATATATATATATATATATATATAT
>WNGS01083001.1:0-10960 GCA_020271785.1 Procambarus virginalis
GTCAGCATGAATTGGCCTGTAGATCAATGGGTTAGCATATTACAAGGACACTTTAAGGGTAAAGCTCAAGAGGTATTTGCATCATTGCCTGCTGAGAATTCTTTCGATTTTAAATTTGTTCAGCAAAGTATTTTAAATGCCTACCAGCAGATCCCAGAGGCACATAGAATAAAATTCAGAAGTTTAAAAAAGAGCACAGGACCAGACTATTTCTGATTTGGAAGAGTAAAATTAACTCACTTTAACAGATGGATTAAAGCACTAATATTTCAGAGTTGAGACTTTGAGAGACCTCATAGTAACTGAGGAAGTAATGGGATGTCTACCAGAGAAATTAGCTTTGTTTATGGCTGAAAATAAGCAAACCAATGATCTTATAAAATTAGCCAAGCTAGCTGATGAGCATGAACTACTTACTAAAGTGCCTTTTAGAGCACCCATTAATCATTTCAATGTTAAAACTAATCATTATGCTCATAAAAATGTTTTCCAGACTCGACCAGCTACTTCACCTTCTCCCCTTAACCCTTCTCCTGTAAAGCCTAAATCTGAGAAACAACCGACAGGGTTGTCAACCTTAAGTAATGTAGTGAATAAGCCTGCAGTGGGTTCGGCTATTCCGACCACTAGCAGGTATTGCACGCATTGCAGGAGAAGAGGTCATGTGGTAAATTCATGTTATGCTTTGCACCCAGAGTTGAGACCAACTGGTCTAATATTGAGTAGGGGTTTGCAAACCATTAATGCCAATGTTGCTTCAGTCATGCCCAAGTGGATGACTAATTTTGATCCATACCTACATTCGGGAACCCTATTATGTACTAGTGGAACCTGGAAACCAGTCCAGTTGTTAAGGGACACTGGTGCTTCCCAGTCTTTAATTTCTCGCCGTGTTCTTACTGATGTTAGCACAGAAGACACTGGAGAGGTAGTGTTATTGCAGGGACTTGGAGGGCTCATCCAGCGTGTACCATTAATTAAGGTTAACCTGAATTCTTCTATTACACCAGGTTGGTGCACTGTAGCAGTCAGTGAGCAGTTGCCCATTCCTGGGATTGATATAATTGTAGGTAATGATTTCGATAAATGTAAATTTAGTGGGACCGATTGTCCTGTTATGTATACTAAACCTAATGCAGTACTGGCTCAACCAGATGAGGATGATGGTGTCATTTATCCAGCCTGTGTTGTGACCAGATCCATGGGTAAGCAGAATGTGGTAAGTCCTGCTACTACCAAGGTGGATGTTCTCGAGGCCAGGACCCCTTCAGACAGGGAGGTGGAGGTGGACCTTGAAGATACATTTATAGCTCACGTGGATGTCGAGAGTGAGGCCGGTGCCAAAGCCCTAATTTATTCTGACCCAGATGGTCTGGAAGATGTGGCCCAGGTACCACTTCCTTGCCCGCTCGCTCCAGTTGTAGAGTTCCAGACCTTGCGTAAGTTACAGAGTACTGATCCCAGTCTAGCTGAGTGTTATGCAGAAGCAGCCGACTCCATCGATACTTTGGAGGAGAGTACGGGTTGTTATTTCAAGGATCAATGTCTGATGAGAAGATGGAGACCATCAGGAACTCCCTCATCAGAGGATTGTGAGTTTAACACCCAGCTCGTTGTGCCAACAGAGTATCGGGAGCAGGTATTGCAAGCTGCTCATGATGACCTGATGGGAGGCCATCAAGGTATTACCAGTATGTATCATAAGATCTGTAAACTTTTTTATTGGCCGAAACTTAAAAAAGATGTGGTCAGATATTGCCACAACTGTGTTGTGTGTCAGACTGTTGGTAAGCCTAATCAGACTGTGCCACGAGCACCATTATATCCTATTGTAGTGCCAGAGGAGCCATTTACTCATGTGGTACTGGATTGTGTCGGACCTTTACCCCGTACAAAATCCGGAAATATGTATATGTTCACTATCTTATGTATGACCACCAGGTTCCCTGAAGCGTATGCTTTACGTAATATTAGAGCTTCTACTATTATCAGGCAGTTGGAACGATTTTTTTCACTTTTTGGGATGCCCCGTGTAATTCAAACTGATAATGGGAGTAATTTTTGTTCCACCATCTTTAAAAATTTCTGTAGCAGTTTTGGTATAAAACACAATTTTTCAAGTCCTTACCATCCTCAGAGTCAAGGGGGAATCGAGCGGTTCCACCAAACTCTCAAGAAAATGTTGAAGGCAACTGGGGAAGATTCACCCAGACATTGGGATGAGAATCTGCCATTTGTTTTATTTGCGGCTAGAGATGGATTGCACAGTGCACTAGGTTGTTCTCCATTCGAACTTGTATTCGGACATCAGGTGAGAGGACCTTTAAAGATGTTATATGAGCACATGTTAGATGATGTTACAGCCAGGCAGAGTGAGCGTTACCTGACGGATGTCAAGAGCAAGCTGTCCAGAACGAGGGAGTTGGCCTTACGACATCTAGGTGAACAACAACAGGTAATGAAGCAGAAACATGACCAGAGGTTCAAGGCCAAACTCAGAGTTTTTGAGCCAGGAGATTTGGTATTGGTCTTGAAGCCTCGTATGGGTACGTCTATGTCTAACAAATTCGCAGGACCGTATCAAGTAGTCAAACGTCTTGGGGAGGTTACTTACAAGGTTTGCCATCCCAAGCAGAAACGACAGACCATGAGTGTACATGTAAACCGGTTGAAGGCTTATTGTGGGCCTAGTATTGTGGCTTGTTGTGTTGCTGAGGAGGAAATTCCTGAAGAGTCGAGTGTTGCTGAGGAAGATAGTAATATTTGTTTGTCTAATTCCAGTAGTTCCGGGGAAGAATTGTTGAGTCATTTGCAGGAGGAGGAGAGAGCAGAGTTCCAGGATCTTTTGGAGGTGTCTTCTAGCTTGTTTGGGGAGGTCCCCACTCAAACTTCTCTCATTACTCATGATATCACCCTGACAAATGTGACTCCAATTCGGTTGCACCCTTATCGAGTGACACCCGAGAAACGTCGTATCATCCAGGAGGAGGTTGATTATCTTCTTCGACATGGGTTCATTAGACCCAGTCAGAGTTCCTGGAGTTCGCCATGCCTATTAGTACCAAAGCCAGAAGATAAGTGGAGATTAGTAGTGGATTATAGAAAACTCAACCAGGTAACTACAGTTGATGTTTATCCGTTACCTTTATTAGAAGAATGTGTTGATACTATAGGTCATGCCAACTTTGTATCTAAATTAGACTTATCTAAGGGTTATCATCAGATACCTCTTACAGATTTTGCCAGGGAAGTGACAGCATTTATCACTCCTGATGGAGCTTACGAGTATAACGTGATGCCGTTTGGGTTACGGAATGCCCCAGCCACGTTTCAGAAATTAATGAACTCTTTGTTGAAGGATGTGCCAGACTGTAGGGCATATCTGGATGACATTGTGATTTTCAGTAAGAATTGGGTAGATCATATGTCTAGTTTAAAGAAATTGTTTCATATATTGCAACATGCTAATTTGACTGTCAATATGAAGAAATGTAGTTGGGCTAAAGGAACCATAGTGTATTTAGGACATGAGGTCGGACAAGGAAGGATAGTCCCATTGCACGATAAGATTCAGGCAATTGTGGAGTACCCAGTCTTAACTAATAAGAAGTCTGTGCAAAGATTTATTGGAATGTGTGCGTATTATAGGAGGTATTGTAAAAACTTTTCTATTGTTGCTGCACCCATAACAAATCTTTTAAGGAAACAGGTAAAATTTAAGTGGACGCAGGAGTGTCAGAACTCTTTTCAGAAGTTGAAAGGAATTCTCTCTACTTCACCTGTGTTAGCTAGTCCACAGTATAATAAACCTTTTATTCTTCACATAGACGCTTCAGATGTAGGAGCAGGTGCTGTTTTGTTCCAAGTAGGACCAGATGAGTTAGAACATCCTGTTTATTATTTTTCACGTAAGTTTGACAGAACACAAATTAATTACTCTGTAGTTGAGAAAGAAGCACTTTGTTTAATACTAGCAGTGAAGAAATTTGAGACATATTTGTCAGGAAATGAAGTAGTAGTATATACAGATCATAATCCATTGACATTCATCAACTCTATGAAGTGTAAAAACCAGAGAATATTAAGATGGTCTCTAATTCTGCAAGAATTCAATATTGTAATTCGGCATATTCCTGGGAGGCAAAATGTAATTGCTGACGCCTTATCCAGAGGTTTTCCTGTTGCAGTGCCATAATCTGTAGTGTTCTTTATTCATAAGATGTATGTAATTTTGTATTTTTTTTCTGTATGAAATTTCATTGCTTTGTACTTGATTTAGTTTAAGTATTTTCATGTGGTGAAAATTTTTCATGTGTTAATTCATGCAGTCAAAAAAATGAAATCAACCTTCAGTTAATTTCATTTTTTCTTAGGGGACGGGAGGGATGTTACGAATCTTGTTAAGATCCTCTCATTACTTTTAATTATTGTATTACTGTATTGTCTTATTCTTTAATCATTATAGCATCCAGTTGTATAATGTGAGATTTGTATGTTATATGATATATATTATAGAATGTAATAGTGTGCTTGAGTTGCATATTATTTGTATGAGGCTTTCGTGTTACAATTCTCATGTGTTTCTCTGTGGGGGTTGATCAGGTTGGATATGTGAGTAGCGTGGGAAAGTATTGTCAAGCGAGTGTTTATGATTTAACCTTGATTTATAACTCCTATTTATTTGTCTGTAAATGCTATTGTATAAACTAATGTAATGGTGTACTCTTTTGATTAATAATATTTTGTTATTTAGTATTACCATTTATTATTAGTAATTCCACAATGTTATGTGGATAGTTAGTTGTTTTGTTAGTAGACGCTTGGCCTGTGGACAGACGCGTGGGTTAGTAGCGTGGTGGCTGTGTTCGAGGGAAGACATGTATTAAGTTAAGTCCTTGATTTGTATATTTAGTCATTCAAAGTTTTTATTTCCTGGTCAGATGATATTGTATTCTCCCATGTATAATTTTAAGTGCTATTAATATTGCTCATTGCTCGAGAAGTATTTTATTTTAATTTGCATGCTGATAAATATTTCTGTCTATATTTAGGTACCATTTAATTGTTATGTTTGTCCCCCTTAGCATAAATATATTGTTCCCCATTTTATGCAGTGTTTTATCTTATTCCCCTAGACTATTATTAGAAAGGCCTATACTAATTATTTTATGTACACTGCTGGGAGAAGAACCTTATTTAGTCTCGAGGGTGGTAACAGTGTTAACGACCACTTGGCCATTGTGATGAGAACGTTCATGTTTGGCTGTCGGGTTAACGACCACTTGGTCATTGTGTTGAGAACGTTCATGTTTGGCTGTCGGGTTAACGACCACTTGGCCGTTGTTGAGAACGAGCTGTGGATGAGTCAAGTCTGAGGTTGGGTTTTGCCATTCTGTGGTAAGTCAGCTTTATAGATGAACCAAATTCTGACCTGATAGATTGTCTTGCGGGATGTTTCTCAAACTTTACATATAGATGTTCAATTTAGTATTTTGATCAATTTAGTATTTTGATGCATTTAATGTGTAATTACAGGTATGTACGAGGGTGCATCAGTACATCGGCACTGCAGGTATGGTCAATCAGACACAAGAAATTGGTCTTTTGTAATGCTACTGCAGGTATGGAGGGATTAAAGTTACTTGGAAAAACTTCTTTCAAATCGTAGTTGGTCATTATGTAGTAAATACATATTCCCACATAAGTACAATAGGTAAAGGGAACACCTAATAATTTTAATAGTTTAACATTATACCTTGAAGTGGTGATCCTCTAACAGGTATAGTCTAAAGTACTCTATGCGTTAACCACTTGAGTGGTATACAATTCTTCTGGGCCATTATTTTTTTTATTTTTTATTTTGATGTTTACATGCAAGCATGCTAATAAATACAATAAAACAACCAAAAACCACAGACAGAACAAAGAAAGCATACATGTGCAAAAAACACAAAGGACATAAATTCAGAAAAAAAAACGCCGTCCGGAAGGGCCGACCACAAAACAACAAAATTTACAAAAACAATGTCAACAATAAATACAAAAACAAATTTCAAATAATGAAGACACATCGGTGTACAACACAGAAGTGACACAAACAGTAAAAAACAGAACAAGGCTACCAGCACCGTAAACACACACGGAGAGGCACCAACACGAACAAAAAACAATAATAAGAACCATAACAATAATAACAATAAGAACCATAAACATAATAACAATAATCTTAAGACAGGAAATAAAAAAACAACAAAACATACACGCCAAAAGCCTGAAGGGCACTCAGCACTCCATAAACAAGCGCACAAACAACATCATGAAACCAAAAAGAAACCACAAAACATAATAAAGGAACATACCATCCACAACCAGACCCAGACACACACACAGGAACCGGACACACATGCACACTGCACACACCGCACACAAAAAAACCCACAACCACAAACCGGAGCACGCAGGGACCGGTAAAACAAACCCTCCCCACCCACTCATACACCCGACCGACACCACACAACCATGCACACTAATGGCAATAACCCACAACCCACAATACATAAATGAAGCATGGGTCAAGCAAAAAACCAAACCCCTCGGGAGAAAGATACTTAACAGGGAAACATCCTGTTATAGCCCTCCCAAATCAGTTACTCCTTCTCGGTGGGGCGACGACCCCCCAGCTGCCGCGGACCGGTACAAACTCCGGAATCTCCAGATCAGGCGGACACAGGTACCTCCGAAGGTCAAAGGCAGTCGCATAACGAGGCTGGGGACCACAAGCCACGCCCTCCGACGTAGCAGACGACACCGATGAAGCGTACGAGGGCTGCCGAGACAGCCGCGTTGCCGGACGCACAGGAGCAGGGGACAAACGACAAGAAGGCAATGCCTCCACCGAGACCGCAGGAGACACTGAAGATACGGCCGCAGAAGGAAGAGGCGGCGAAACCGCAGTCGAGGAGCCGGGGACCGAGGCAAGAGGCACAGAATCTCCAGAGCGAGCAGTTTTTTTCAACAGCAGCACAAGGTCACCCCGCTCACCACAGACCTCAGCAGGGGGTACCACCCCCCACGAAGAACCGGAGCCATCCGAGGCAGGCGATGCACCCGAAGCAGGAACCGCAGCCACTAGATCGGAAGTGGAGGCCGAAAGACCGTCACAGGCATCCTCTGGCAAATGCACCTCCACCGCCACCGTAGGACGCACTGCAGCCGTAGCCACCCCGCTGTCGCCTGCAGACTCACAAGCGCCGAATTCGCCAACGTCCGCCCACGCAGACGACGAACACCGGGAACGCTTAGGCACGGGCCGCACATTCTCAGACCCGGAGGTCGACTCGGACACACGCTTAACACAAGCCGGGTGAACCGACGCACGCCGCAGTACTGCAGCATCCTCAACCACATGGGGCACCAAGCCAGACACATGGGGAAGCGCCGGAACCACCCCATCACCCAGCACAGCCGGAACAGACGTCGAGGGTGCAGGGACAGGGCCAGATGCAGCAGAGGAAGACGGGGGATTCGAGCGGAGTGTCGGCCGAAGAATCCCAGAGACACTAGGCGGAGCAGGATGATCACCAGGCGATGTCACAACCTCCGGAGGAGAAGCCACCACCACAGGGGGCGCATCAGGCGACACAGAGGGCATATCCGCGGCCGGAGAGTCGTCCATAGCCACAGAAACCTCCTCCACAGGAAGCGGTGGAAAATCCTCCTCGCTGAAGAGGTTCACGGGTGCAGCGGCCGGCGCAGAACAGTCAGCAGCCTGATGGCCCAACAGGCCACAACGATAACACGTCCGAGGCTGGCGGGCGTAAATCACACGGACTGTGTACCCCATCAAACGCACAGAGGATGGAATATCCTCCCGGAGCCTCATGCCCAGAGTGCGAATGTTCGTCCTCACACCCTTAAGAGGGCTCGAAGATACCACATTCACCCGCACACTAATTACGGCGCCAAAACGGCCGAAGTACCGCCGGAGCAGACCCTCCGGAAATTCCAATGGAGCCCCATGCACGCTGACGTAGGTGAGGGCACCACTCCGATCAGAGATGGAAACAGTGCCCGCACCATCCGGCAGAGGGAATGTCCGCCCCTCGTAGCGACGAAGAAAATCGCGGTACGCCAACTCAGCTGAGAACTTAATAATCACACGACGGGCCGTTACCAGCTCGACGCCGTATATGTCCATCACAGGAATGTCCAGCTGCTCACACACCCGCAGGAAAACATCTCCGGGTACCCAGCCCTGCAGGAAAATTCCAAGCCTACAGACTGAGCCCGCAGTATTGGTGGGAGGGGGACCCCATCGTGCAAGTCCACGTCAGCACAGGCGAGCAAGAGACACCTCAATTTACGTCTTTGTGGTACCAATCATACTTCTGTTTGTCTTCTATCCTACCAGTCCAATGAAATGTATACAAATCAAAATACCCAAGAGGGTGATGCTTCAGCTGGGGTTAGGGGAGACTGACAAGATGAAAGTTTTAGCGTGAGGGGAAAGTACCGGGGCAAAACCTAGCCAGCTGAATATACGTAGGACAGTTTTGGGAGGCTGAGCACTTGCAGCTATGTAGCCATCTGTCATGACCTCATGAACCCAGCATCGCTGGTCAGTCAAAGTCTGGCAAATTTCAATCAAGAGTCCAGGGGAATTAATAAAAAGGCTGGTTACAACAACCTTTAATTAGGTCACCGTAGAACTAATATATACATAACTGATGCACTAAAGCTGATACTTTCATCAGAAAGGAGAGAGCTTCAACACATGGCTCAACTAGTCACATAAATCAGTTGTCACTCAATTAGCAAATCGGAAATCAATTTAGTGTCACACTTCGTCAATTATCAAATCAGTTAACCTACACATCAGTTAACTCTGTAACAAATCAATATTGAATCGGCTATCGTATCAGTAACGGCTAATACATAGGCATAGCTTACACCAGGCTCCAACCCGGCGCAGTGGTACACTATACTACACAACAGATGGGAAGGGTGACGCTTACAGGTGGGCAAAGGAATCGATCTCATTCTTTAACACTATAACAATACTCCATAATCCATAAGTACCCACAATCACCTACCATCTGACCTACTGATTATGCTACTGACCTATGCACCTTCAGTTAGCCTGATCCGTTTACATAGCATTACTCTCGGAAACTCAACATTAAGAAATAAATGCACATAGTATAATATACTATACAACCAGAGGACTAGACGTATGACGTCTGGCTCGGGGAAATCATAGTAGTAGTGACTTGCCAGTGGCCTGGACGGCCGAGAATGACAGTTGCTAACATGTCAAGTCATTCCACTCTTCGTTCCACGAATAACGGAGTGCGCATATTTACAAGAAGTCCATACAGCTATACATAATCAAATATATATACAAAACTCTAGGTACTTAAGCATATGCGTCAATGTGTGAATACATAGGTATGACCTTTTTTATATACAGTTTTTTTTTTTTTTTATAAAAGAAACATACAAAGGATTACATCAGGACATAAGACAAGAACATAAGAACATTTACAACAAGAACATAACAATTAACACATGTACAAAAGACATCAATACATTACAAGACCTCATAAACCCCATGTACAGAAGTCCATATACAAAATGAAACATAAAACACATACATAAACATAAATGAAACATAAGAACGGGCATACAACAAACAGATGTAGCCGGACATGGAAATACGTACACAGGATAAATCAGACACTCACACACACACAAAATGTACACAAGCACATAATGAACACAAAGCATGATCACTATAAGTAACATAAAAACATAGAGATACACACACACCTCATACTATCACCACTCCCCGCAATAACAGCAAACGCACCAACACAATTAGTACGAAAGTGTCTGCACCAATCCACACGGCACAAGCGAGGCTCAAGCAGGAGCCATGAAAAAAGCACATCCACACCCACACATCCCTACACACACATCCCCACAACACACAACCCAGTAGGCCCAGCCCAGTAAGGCTCAGGAAACTGTACACCAGTTGATTGACAGTTGAGAGGCGGGACCAAAGAGCCAAAGCTCAACCCCCGCAAGCACAATTAGGTGAGTACAATTAGGAGTACACAACCCCACACACAACCCCACACACACAACCCCACACCCCGAAGCAAACATACACCTACAGGAGCAATCACTCGTACACCCCGCTCAACCCTCCCGAGAGGCCCCCGGAGGGCAGGACTGCAGGACGAAAGAACAGAAGACCCACCCCCATACCACTCACCCAAAAGCAACCCCACGCCACATACTCATCCGTGAACCAACCACGAAACTCGCTCGGAAAAGCACGCTGCACCCACCACCATGTGAACCGCAAACGGCCCCTCAAAAACCCGAAAGCCGAGCAACCCCATAACCCTCCCTCCGACCCACCCACACACAATACACAAAGTCAGCACAAGAAGACAGAGCGTATTGCGAACCCTGCGCGACTTCTGCGGAAAAGACAAAAACAAAAACCTCGTAAGGCCACCTCGACACCCTGGCCCACAAACCCCAACTAATACATCCCGAAACCAATCGAGCAAACGCTCCGCAGCCGCGGCAAAAATAGAAAACATGCATCTGTGTCTCAGGAGACCACAGTGCACACACTCGTCAGAGGCACGCAAAACCCAGCATGCACAACCTGGCATTCGTTGCCAACGACAAATGCAAGAGCCGAAACAATAATTCCCTCTGCTGCGGGCCAGAAACCGAGCCCCAGCGCCGCCCACACATCCCCCCAATCCCAACACGGGAACAAAGCCTCCACCCGCGCGGAACAGACCGAAATAACACCCTACCACCGCCTTGACTGACAGGATAGGCCCGGACAGCGGCAAACCTCCCGAAGAATCGCCACCGCCCAAGAGTAAACAGAGGGGGGTACAGACCGCCGCCTCTCGACAAACACCAAAATCTA